>CM069858.1:233314047-233331547 GCA_036172795.1 Pelodytes ibericus
ATATAGGTGTGTGTGTGTGCTCTGTGCTGTGTATGTGTGTATATATAGGTGTGTGTGTGTGTGTGCTCTGTGTATCCCATTTCTACATGCACTTTTATGGTATTTATGTCTGTGTTACACAGGTCACACACACAGTGCTTTTTGAGGTGATTCTAGTCGCTCATTGGCTGACTGGTATCCACAGGCAGGTGATGTCATAGCTAATGAATGATGTCACATGCTATGCAGAGGAAGGAAGTTCTGATAAGGAGAGAGAAGAAAGAGGGAATCTAGCTATTTAAAGACGAGAGGAGGGAGAGACGGTCTCCATGACAACCCCAGGGTGACATCACATTGACAGAGTGACAGTGAGGGGCGTGGGTTGGGGGCGCGGGGGAGAGAGAATTTGTAAAGAGAGGAGCGTGGGAAAGAGAGACAGGAAGAGAAGAAGGAAAACAGAGTGAGATCCTGAAATTAGAGACAGAGAGAGACAGAGAGAGACCGTCACAAAGAGAGAGAGAGAGACAGAGAGAGACCGTCACAAAGAGAGAGAGAGAGATACAGAGAGAGACCGTCACAAAGAGAGAGAGAGAGACAGAGAGAGACCGTCACAAAGAGAGAGAGAGAGAGACAGAGAGAGACCGTCACAAAGAGAGAGAGAGAGAGAGACAGAAAGAGACCGTCACAAAGAGAGAGAGAGACAGAGAGACCGTCACAAAGAGAGAGAGAGACCGTCACAAAGAGAGAGAGAGAGAGAGACAAAGAGAGAGAGAGAGAGAGAGAGACAAAGAGAGAGAGAGACAGAGAGAGAGACAGAGAGAGAGAGAGAGAGAGAGAGAGAGAGAGAGAGACAGAGAGAGAGAGAGACAGAGAGAGACCGTCACAAAGAGAGAGAGAGAGAGAGACAAAGAGAGAGAGAGACAGAGAGAGAGACAGAGAGAGACCGTCACAAAGATAGAGAGACCGTCACAAAGAGAGAGAGAGACAGAGAGAGACCGTCACAAAGAGAGAGAGAGAGAGAGACAAAGAGAGAGAGAGACAGAGAGAGAGACAGAGAGAGACCGTCACAAAGATAGAGAGACCGTCACAAAGAGAGAGAGAGACAGAGAGAGACCGTCACAAAGAGAGAGAGAGAGAGACCGTCACAAAGAGAGAGAGAGAGAGACCGTCACAAAGAGAGAGAGAGAGAGACAAAGAGAGAGAGAGACAGAGAGAGACCGTCACAAAGAGAGAGAGAGACAGAGAGAGACCGTCACAAAGAGAGAGAGAGAGAGAGACCGTCACAAAGAGAGAGAGAGAGAGAGACCGTCACAAAGAGAGAGAGAGAGAGACCGTCACAAAGAGAGAGAGAGAGAGACAAATAGAGAGAGAGACAGAGAGAGAGACAGAGAGAGACCGTCACAAAGAGAGAGAGACCGTCACAAAGAGAGAGAGAGACAGAGAGAGAGAGACAGAGAGAGACCGTCACAAAGAGAGAGAGACCGTCACAAAGAGAGAGAGAGACAGAGAGAGACCGTCACAAAGAGAGAGAGAGAGAGACCGTCACAAAGAGAGAGAGAGAGAGACCGTCACAAAGAGAGAGAGAGAGAGACAAAGAGAGAGAGAGACAGAGAGAGAGACAGAGAGAGACCGTCACAAAGAGAGAGAGACCGTCACAAAGAGAGAGAGAGACAGAGAGAGACCGTCACAAAGAGAGAGAGAGAGAGACCGTCACAAAGAGAGAGAGAGAGAGACAAAGAGAGAGAGAGACAGAGAGAGAGACAGAGAGAGACCGTCACAAAGAGAGAGAGAGACAGAGAGAGAGACAGAGAGAGACCGTCACAAAGAGAGAGAGAGAGACCGTCACAAAGAGAGAGAGAGACCGTCACAAAGAGAGAGAGAGACCGTCACAAAGAGAGAGAGAGACAGAGAGAGAGACAGAGAGAGACCGTCACAAAGAGAGAGAGAGAGAGAGAGAGACCGTCACAAAGAGAGAGACCGTCACAAAGAGAGAGAGAGAGAGACAGAGAGAGACCGTCACAAAGAGAGAGAGAGACCGTCACAAAGAGACAGAGACTAGACAGAGAGAGACCGTCACAAAGAGAGAGAGAGAGAGACAGAGAGAGACCGTCACAAAGAGAGAGAGAGACCGTCACAAAGAGAGAGAGAGAGACAGAGAGAGACCGTCACAAAGAGAGAGAGAGAGAGAGAGAGAAAGAGAGACCGTCACAAAGAGAGAGAGACCGTCACAAAGAGAGAGAGACTAGACAGAGAGAGACCGTCACAAAGAGAGAGAGAGAGAGACAGAGAGAGACCGTCACAAAGAGAGAGAGAGACCGTCACAAAGAGAGAGAGAGAGAGAGAGAGACAGAGAGAGACCATCACAAAGAGAGAGAGACAGAGAGAGACCGTCACAAAGAGAGAGAGACAGAGAGAGACCGTCACAAAGAGAGAGAGAGAGAGAGACAGAGACTAGACAGAGAGAGAGACAGAGAGAGACCGTCACAAAGAGAGAGAGACCGTCACAAAGAGACAGAGACTAGACAGAGAGAGACCGTCACAAAGAGAGAGAGAGACCGTCACAAAGAGAGAGAGAGAGAGAGACAGAGAGAGACCGTCACAAAGAGAGAGAGAGAGAGACAGAGAGAGACCATCACAAAGAGAGAGAGAGACCGTCACAAAGAGACAGAGACTAGACAGAGAGAGACCATCACAAAGAGAGAGAGAGACCGTCACAAAGAGACAGAGACTAGACAGAGAGAGACCTTCACAAAGAGACAGAGACTAGACAGAGAGAGACCGTCACAAAGAGAGAGAGAGAGAGACAGAGAGAGACCGTCACAAAGAGAGAGAGAGAGAGAGAGACAGAGAGAGACCGTCACAAAGAGAGAAAGAGAGAGACAGAGAGAGACCGTCACAAAGAGAGAGAGACCGTCACAAAGAGACAGAGACTAGACAGAGAGAGAGAGACCGTCACAAAGAGAGAGACCATCACAAAGAGAGAGAGAGAGAGACAGAGAGAGACCGTCACAAAGAGAGAAAGAGAGAGACAGAGAGAGACCGTCACAAAGAGAGAGAGACCGTTACAAAGAGAGAGAGAGACAGAGAGAGAGAGACCGTCACAAAGAGAGAGAGACCGTTACAAAGAGAGAGAGAGAGAGACCGTCACAAAGAGAGAGAGACCGTCACAAAGAGAGAGAGACCGTCACAAAGAGAGAGAGAGAGAGACCGTCACAAAGAGACAGAGAGAGAGAGACAGAGAGAGACCGTCACAAAGAGACAGAGAGAGAGAGACCGTCACAAAGAGAGAGAGAGAGAGACCGTCACAAAGAGAGAGAGACCGTCACAAAGAGAGAGAGAGAGAGAGAGAGACCGTCACAAAGAGAGAGAGAGAGAGACAGAGAGAGACCATCACAAAGAGACAGAGAGAGAGACCGTCACAAAGAGAGAGAGAGAGAGACCATCACAAAGAGAGAGAGAGACCGTCACAAAGAGAGAAAGAGAGAGACCGTCACAAAGAGAGAGAGACCATCACAAAGAGACAGAGACTAGACAGAGAGAGACCGTCACAAAGAGAGAGAGAGAGACCATCACAAAGAGAGAGAGAGAGAGAGAGACCATCACAAAGAGAGAGAGAGAGAGAGAGACCGTCACAAAGAGAGAGAGAGAGAGAGAGACAGAGAGAGACCGTCACAAAGAGAGAGAGAGAGAGAGAGAGAGAGACAGAGAGAGACTGTCTCAAAGAGAGAGAGAGAGAGACCGTCACAAAGAGAGAGAGACAAGACAGAGAGAGACCTTCACATTGAGACAGAGAGAGACAGCCACAAAGAAAAGTATATCAGGAAGTATTACTTTACAGCAAGGGTAGTGGATGTATGGAATAGTCTTCCAGTAGAAGTGGTAAGGTTAATACAGTGAAGGAGTTTAAGCATGCATGGGATAGGTATAAGGCTATCCTAGATATAAGATAAGGCCAGGGACTAATGAAAGTATTACATTACTGAGAGGGTAGTGGATGTATGGAATAGTCTTCCAGTAGAAGTGGTAGAGGTTAATACAGTGAAGGAGTTTAAGCATGCATGGGATAGGTATAAGGCTATCCTAGATATAAGATAAGGCCAGGGACTAATGAAAGTATTACATTACTGAGAGGGTAGTGGATGCATGGTATAGTCTTCCAGTAGAAGTGGTAGAGGTTAATACAGTGAAGGAGTTTAAGCATGCATGGGATAGGTATAAGGCTATCCTAGATATAAGATAAGGCCAGGGACTAATGAAAGTATTACATTACTGAGAGGGTAGTGGATGTATGGAGTAGTCTTCCAGTAGAAGTGGTAGAGGTTAATACAGTGAAGGAGTTTAAGCATGCATGGGATAGGTATAAGGCTATCCTAGATATAAGATAAGGTCAGGGACTAATGCAAGTATTATTTTACTGAGAGGGTAGTGGATGCATGGAATAGTCTTCCAGTAGAAGTGGTAGAGGTTAATACAGTGAAGGAGTTTAAGCATGCATGGGATAGGTATAAGGCTATCCTAGATATAAGATAAGGTCAGGGACTAATGCAAGTATTATTTTACTGAGAGGGTAGTGGATGCATGGAATAGTTTTCCAGTAGAAGTGGTAGAGGTTAATACAGTGAAGGAGTTTAAGCATGCATGGGATAGGTATAAGGCTATCCTAGATATAAGATAAGGTCAGGGACTAATGAAAGTATTACATTACTGAGAGGGTAATGGATGCATGGAATAGTCTTCCAATAGAAGTGGTAGAGGTTAATACAGTGAAGGAGTTTAAGCATGCATGGGATAGGTATAAGGCTATCCTAGATATAAGATAAGGCCAGGGACTAATGAAAGTATTACATTACTGAGAGGGTAGTGGATGTATGGAATAGCCTTCCAGTAGAAGTGGTAGAGGTTAATACAGTGAAGGAGTTTAAGCATGCGTGGGATAGGTATAAGGCTATCCTAGATATAAGATAAGGCCAGGGACTAATGAAAGTATTACATTACTGAGAGGGTAGTGGATGTATGGAATAGTCTTCCAGTAGAAGTGGTAGAGGTTAATACAGTGAAGGAGTTTAAGCATGCATGGGATAGGTATAAGGTTATCCTAGATATCAGATAAGGTCAGGGTCTAATGATAGTATTACATTACTGAGAGGGTAGTGGATGTATGGAATAGTCTTCCAGTAGAAGTGGTAGAGGTTAATACAGTGAAGGAGTTTAAGCATGCGTGGGATAGGTATAAGGCTATCCTAGATATAAGATAAGGCCAGGGACTAATGAACGTATTACATTACTGAGAGGGTAGTGGATACATGGAATAGTCTTCCAGTAGAAGTGGTAGAGGTTAATACAGTGAAGGAGTTTAAGCATGCATGGGATAGGTATAAGGCTATCCTAGATATAAGATAAGGCCAGGGACTAATGAACGTATTACATTACTGAGAGGGTAGTGGATGCATGGAATAATCTTCGAGTAGAAGTGGTAGAGGTTAATACAGTGAAGGAGTTTAAGCATGCGTGGGATAGGTATAAGGCTATCCTAGATATAAGAAAAGGCCAGGGACTAATGATAGTATTACATTACTGAGAGGGTAGTGGATGTATGGAATAGTCTTCCAGTAGAAGTGGTAGAGGTTAATACAGTGAAGGAGTTTAAGCATGCACGGGATAGGTATCAGGCTATCCTAGATATAAGATAAGGCCAGGGACTAATGAAAGTATTACATTACTGAATGGGTAGTGGATGCATGGAATAGTCTTCCAGTAGAAGTGGTAGAGATTAATACAGTGAAGGAGTTTAAGCATGCATGGGATAGGTATAAGGCTATCCTAGATATAAGATAAGGTCAGGGACTAATGAAAGTATTACATTACTGAGATGGTAGTGGATGCATGGAATAGTCTTCCAGTAGAAGTGGTAGAGGTTAATACAGTGAAGGAGTTTAAGCATGCATGGGATAGGTATAAGGCTATCCTAGATATAAGATAAGGTCAGGGACTAATGAAAGTATTACATTACTGAGAGGGTAGTGGATGTATGGAATAGTCTTCCAGTAGAAGTGGTAGAGGTTAATACAGTGAAGGAGTTTAAGCATGCGTGGGATAGGTATAAGGCTATCCTAGATATAAGATAAGGCCAGGGACTAATGAAAGTATTACATTACTGAGAGGGTAGTGGATGTATGGAATAGTCTTCCAGTAGAAGTGGTAGAGGTTAATACAGTGAAGGAGTTTAAGCATGCATGGGATAGGTATAAGGCTATCCTAGATATAAGATAAGGTCAGGGACTAATGAAAGTATTACATTACTGAGAGGGCAGTGGATGCATGGAATAGTCTTCCAGTAGAAGTGGTAGAGGTTAATACAGTGAAGGAGTTTAAGCATGCATGGGATAGGTATAAGGCTATCCTAGATTTAAGATAAGGCCAGGGACTAATGAAAGTATTACATTACTGAGAGGGTAGTGGATGTATAGAATAGTCTTCCAGTAGAAGTGGTAGAGGTTAATACAGTGAAGGAGTTTAAGCATGCATGGGATAGGTATAAGGCTATCCTAGATATAAGATAAGGTCTGGGACTAATGAAAGTATTACTTTACTGAGAGGGTAGTGGATGTATGGGATAGTCTTCCAGTAGAAGTGGTAGAGGTAATAAAGTGAAGGATTTTAAGCATGCATGGGATAGGTATAAGGCTATCCTAGATATAAGATAAGGCCAGGGACTAATGATAGTATTACATTACTGAGAGGCTAGTGGATGCATGGAATAGTCTTCCAGTAGAAGTGGTAGAGGTTAATACAGTGAAGGAGTTTAAGCATGCATGGGATAGGTATAAGGCTATCCTAGATTTAAGATAAGGCCAGGGACTAATGGAAGTATTACATTACTGAGAGGGTAGTGGATGTATGGAATAGTCTTCCAGTAGAAGTGGTAGAGGTTAATACAGTGAAGGAGTTTAAGCATGCATGGGATAAGTATAAGGCTATCCTAGATATAAGATAAGGTCAGGGACTAATAAAAATATTACTTTACTGAGTGGGTAATGGACGCATGGAATAGTCTTCCAGTAGAAGTGGTAGAGGTTAATACAGTGAAGGAGTTTAAGCATGCATGGGATGGGTATAATGCTATCCTAGATATAAGATAAGGTCAGGGACTAATGACAGTATTACATTACTGAGAGGGTAGTGGATGTATGGAATAGTCTTCCAGTAGAAGTGGTAGAGGTTAATACAGTGATGGAGTATAAGCATGCGTGGGATAGGTATAAGGCTATCCTAGATATAAGATAAGGCCAGGGACAGACTCCTAGCTCCTTCTGTCTGTGTCGCCCTGCAGGGGGAGGGACAGACTCAAAGCTCCTCCTCTCTGTGTCGCCCTGCAGGGGGAGGGACAAACTCAAAGCTCCTCCTGTCTGTGTCACAGGGGAGGGACAGACTCCTAGCTCGTCCTGTCTGTGTCACCCCGCAGGGGGAGGGACGCATTCATCCATCTCTCACTTTCTCTTCAAAGTTTAACATAGTAAAGTATAGTTATAGATAGATCATTGTGACTATATACAGAGTTACTAAATTACCTATAATGGTCCCTATAGTATATATGGTATATATGAGGGAGGATCCTATATATCCAGACACAGACCCTATAACCATCCCTATAGTATAACAGATATATATGAGAAAGGATCCTATATTTCCAGACACAGACCCTATAACAGTCCATCTAGTATACATGGTATATATGAGAGAGGATCCTATATACCCAGACACAGGCCCTCTAACAGTCTATCTAGTATACATGGTATATATGAGGGAGGATCCTTTAATTCCAGACACAGACCCTATAACAGTCCCTACAGTATATATGGTATATATGAGGGAGGATCCTATATTTTCAGACACAGACCCTATAACAGTCCCTATACTACAAATGATATAAATGAGAGAGGATCCTACATATCCAGACACAGCCCCTATAACAGTCCCTATAATACAAATTATATAAATGAGAGAGGATCCTATATAACCAGACACAGACCCTATAACAGACCTATAGTATAAATGGTATATGTGAGAGAGGATCCTATATATCCAGACACAGACTCTATAACAGTCCTATAGTATAAATGGTATATATGAGAGAGGATCCTATATATCCAGACACAGGCCCTATAACAGTCCCTATAGTATATATGGTATATATAGGAAAGGATCCTATATATCCAGACACAGACCCTATAAACGTCCCTATAGTATAACAGATATATATGAGAAAGGATCCTATATATCCAGACATAGACCCTATAACAGTCCATCTAGTATACATGGTATATATGAGAGAGGATCCTATATATCCAGACACAGACCCTATAACAGTCCATCTAGTATACATGGTATATATGAGAGAGGATCCTATATATCCAGACACAGACCCTATAACAGTCCCTATAGTATACATGGTATATATGAGAGAGGATCCTATATATCCAGACACAGACCCTATAACAGTCCATCTAGTATATATGGTATATATGAGAGAGGATCCTATATATCCAGACACAGACCCTATAACAGTCCATCTAGTATACATGGTATATATGAGGGAGGATCCTATATATCCAGACACAGACCCTATAACAGTCTTATAGTATAAATGGTATATATGAGAGGATCCTATATATCCAGACACAGACCCTATAACAGTCCCTATAGTATACATGGGATATATGAGAGAGGATCCTATATATCCAGACACAGACCCTATAACAGTCCCTATAGTATACATGGTATATATGAGGGAGGATCCTATATATCCAGACACAGACCCTATAACAGTCTTATAGTATAAATGGTATATATGAGAGAGGATCCTATATATCCAGACACAGACCCTATAACAGTCCCTATAGTATACATGGTATATGTGAGAGAGGATCCTATATATCCAGACACAGACCCTATAACAGTCCATCTAGTATACATGGTATATATGAGGGAGGATCCTATATATCCAGACACAGACCCTATAACAGTCTTATAGTATACATGGTATATGTGAGAGAGGATCCTATATATCCAGACACAGACCCTATAACAGTCCATCTAGTTTACATGGTATATATGAGAGAGGATCCTATATATCCAGACACAGACCCTATAACAGTCCCTATAGTATACATGGTATATATGAGAGAGGATCCTATACATCCAGACACAGACCCTATAACAGTCCCTCTAGTATACATGGTATATATGAGAGAGGATCCTATATATCCAGACACAGACCCTATAACAATCCCTATAGTATACATGGTATATATGAGAGAGGATCCTATATATCCAGACACAGACCCTATAACAGTCCCTATAGTATATATGGTATATATGAGAGAGGATCCTATATATCCAGACACAGACCCTATAACAGTCCCTATAGTATACATGGTATATATGAGAGAGGATCCTATATATCCAGACACAGACCCTATAACCGTCCCTATAGTATACATGGTATATATGAGAGAGGATCCTATATATCCAGACACAGGCCCTATAACAGTCCCTATAGTATACATGGTATATATGAGAGAGGATCCTATATATCCAGACACAGACCCTATAACCGTCCCTATAGTATACATGGTATATATGAGAGAGGATCCTATATATCCAGACACAGACCCTATAACCGTCCCTATAGTATACATGGTATATATGAGAGCGGATCCTATATATCCAGACACAGACCCTATAACAGTCCCTATAGAATATATGGTATATATGAGAGAGGATCCTATATATCCAGACACAGACCCTATAACAGTCCCTATAGTATACATGGTATATATGAGAGAGGATCCTATATATCCAGACACAGACTCTATAACAGTCCCTATAGTATACATGGTATATATGAGAGAGGATCCTATATATCCAGACACAGACCCTATAACCGTCCCTATAGTATACATGGTATATATGAGAGAGGATCCTATATATCCAGACACAGACCCTATAACCGTCCCTATAGTATACATGGTATATATGAGAGAGGATCCTATATACCCAGACACAGACCCTATAACAGTCCCTATAGATTATATGGTATATATGAGAGAGGATCCTATATACCCAGACACAGACCCTATAACCGTCCCTATAGTATATATGGTATATATGAGAGAGGATCCTATATATCCAGACACAGACCCTATAACAGTCCTATAGTATGAAATAAAGGGAGGTGGTCCAGTTATATACCTCTGGGTCCGCACCTTTCCCATTACACATGAATATTCCTCTTTGCTATATGAGCACAATGTAATCCAGTGCTATACAGCTACTGCCCATATCTGAAAACCCAGATCATCCAAAAGGAAGATATATAATATATAGGGAGACATCCTGGGAACAAATTCTAAAAGTGGAGATTTTAATGGGCAAATTTCACTTTAAAGTCATAAAATATATCCACCATGAGAGGCAGAATTGCATCCCCTATACATTGACATATACAGTCACCTTTTAGACAGAATTCAGCATTAAACACATATTTATTTCTATCAATGTATAATTCCTACACATGATAAGGTCACATATTTATATAAAACACATTCTGTCAACCTAATAAATATAGCATAATTAATTACACATGTACACCCCAAAAAAACATCTGGAAAGTCCACTTTAATATTAGGAGTTATATGGAATAATAGGAGGAGTTATAGGGAGGGTTATATGGAGTAATAGGAGGAGTTATAGGAGGGGTTATATGGAGTAATAGGAGGAGTTATAGGTAGGGTTATATGGAGTAATGGGAGGAGTTATATGGAGTAATAGGAGGAGTTATAGGGAGGGTTATATGGAGTAATAGGAGGAGTTATAGGAGGGGTTATATGGAGTAATAGGAGGAGTTATAGGGAGGGTTATATGGAGTAATAGGAGGGGTTATAGGTAGGGTTATATGGAGTAATAGGAGGGGTTATAGGGAGGGTTATGTGGAATAATAGGAGGGGTTATAGGGAGGGTTATGTGGAATAATAGGAGGAGTTATAGGGATGGTTATATGGAGTAATGGGAGGAGTTATAGGGAGGGTTATATGGAGTAATAGGAGGGGTTATATGGAGTAATAGGAGGAGTTATAGGGAGGGTTATATGGAGTAATAGGAGGAGTTATATAGAGAGAGTTGAGTTAGAGGTCATACTGTATTTATTGGTGAGTGCTATGTTATGGTTTCAGGACCATGGACAGAGGGTACATGCTGCCTGTGGGATTATAGATGTGTATATGGCACATCTCTCGGGGGACAGGACTGTGTGATTATAGATGTGTATATGGCACATCTCTCGGACGACAGGACTGTGTGATTATAGATGTGTACATGGCACATCTCTCGGGGGACAGGACTGTGGGATTATAGATGTGTATATGGCACATCTCTCGGAGGACAGGACTGTGTGATTATAGATATGTATATGGCACATCTCTCGGAGGACAGGACTGTGTGATTATAGATGTGTACATGGCACATCTCTCGGAGGACAGGACAGTGTGATTATAGATGTGTACATGGCACATCTCTCGGAGGACAGGACTGTGGGATTATAGATTTGTATATGGCACATCTCTCGGAGGACAGGACTGTGGGATTATAGATGTGTACATGGCACATCTCTCGGGGGACAGGACTGTGGGATTATAGATGTGTTTATGGCACATCTCTCGGAGGACAGGACTGTGTGATTATAGATGTGTACATGGCACATCTCTCGGAGGACAGGACTGTGTGATTATAGATGTGTACATGGCACATCTCTCGGGGGACAGGACTGTGGGATTATAGATGTGTATATGACACATCTCTCGGGGGACAGGACTGTGTGATTATAGATGTGTATATGGCACATCTCTCGGAGGACAGGACTGTGTGATTATAGATGTGTACATGGCACATCTCTCGGGGGACAGGACTGTGTGATTATAGATGTGTATATGGCACATCTCTCGGGGGACAGGACTGTGGGATTATAGATGTGTATATGGCACATCTCTCGGGGGACAGGAATGTGGGATTATAGATGTGTATATGGCACATCTCTCGGAGGACAGGACTGTGGGATTATAGATGTGTACATGGCACATCTCTCGGAGGACAGGACTATTCTATGTGTGTGTCAGTGTGCACTATTCTCTGTGTGTGTCAGTGTGCGCTATTCTATGTGTGTGTCAGTGTGTGCTATTCTATGCGTGTGTCAGTGTGCGCTATTCTATGTGTGTGTCAGTGTGTATGTTAGTGTGTGTGTCAGTATGTGCTATTCTATGTGTGTGTCAGTGTGCGCTATTCTATGTGTGTGTCAGTGTGCGCTATTCTATGTGTGTGTCAGTGTGCGCTATTCTATGTGTGTGTCAGTGTGTGCTATTCTATGTGTGTGTCAGTGTGTGCTATTCTATGTGTGTGTCAGTATGTGCTATTCTATGTGTGTGTCAGTGTGTGCTATTCTATGTGTGTGTCAGTGTGTGCTATTCTGTGTGTGTGTCAGTGTGTGCTATTCTATGTGTGTGTCAGTGTGTGCTATTCTATGTGTGTGTCAGTGTGTGCTATTCTATGTGTGTGTCAGTGTGTGTTATTCTAATGTGTGTCAGTGTGTGCTATTCTATGTGTGTGTCAGTGTGTGCTATTCTATGTGTGTGTCAGTGTGTGCTATTCTATGTGTGTGTCAGTGTGTGCTATTCTATGTGTGTGTCAGTGTGTGCTATTCTATGTGTGTGTCAGTGTGTGCTATTCTATGTGTGTGTCAGTATGTGCTATTCTATGTGTGTGTCAGTGTGTGCTATTCTATGTGTGTGTCAGTGTGTGTTATTCTAATGTGTGTCAGTGTGTGCTATTCTATGTGTGTGTCAGTGTGTGCTATTCTATGTGTGTGTCAGTGTGTGCTATTCTATGTGTGTGTCAGTGTGTTTCAGTGTGTGCTATTCTGTGTGTGTCAGTTTGTGTTATTCAATGCGTGTGTCAGTGTGTGTGTGCTATTTTATGTTTGTGTCAGTGTGTGTCTGTGTGTGTCTGTGTGTGCCTGTGTGTGCCTGTGTGTGCCTGTGTGTGCCTGTGTGTGTCTGTGTGTGTCTGTGTGTGTCTGTGTGTGCCTGTGTGTACATATAAGGAAATCAGTTCACAGTTTGTGGGTAGAGGGCTTGTGACATCTCCCCAGGGATATTGAATGAGTAATTGAACTGGGTGAGCAGGGGTCAGAGCAGGGGATTATTAAATGGGCAGTGAGGAAGGAAGTATGGTTCAGTCCAACTGCGGGCAGAGGGTGAGGGTTGGGGGTGAGAGGATTGGTAGAGGCACAGGGCAGGCAGAGGGTCAGGGTTGGGGTGAGAGGATTGGTAGAGGCATAGGGCATGCAGAGGGTCAGGGTTGGGGTGAGAGGATGGGTAGAGGCACAGGGCAGGCAGAGGGTCAGGGTTGGGGTGAGAGGATTGGTAGAGGCACAGGGCAGGCAGAGGGTCAGGGTTGGGGTGAGAGGATTGGTAGAGGCACAGGGCAGGCAGAGGGTCAGGGTTGGGGTGAGAGGATGGGTAGAGGCACAAGGCTGAGGGTCAGGGTTGGGGTGAGAGGATTGGTAGAGGCACAGGGCAGGCAGAGGGTCAGGGTTAGGTGAGAGGATGGGTAGAGGCACAGGGCAGGCAGAGGGTCAGGGTTGGGTGAGAGGATTGGTAGAGGCATAGGGCAGGCCGAGGGTCAGGGTTGGGTGAGAGGATTGGTAGAGGCACAGGGCAGGCAGAGGGTCAGTGTTGGGATGAGAGGATTGGTAGAGGCACAGGGCAGGCAGAGGGTCAGGGTTGGGATGAGAGGATTGGTAGAGGCATATGGCAGGCAGAGGGTCAGGGTTCGGTGAGCGGATTGGTAGAGGCACATGACAGGCAGAGGGTCAGGGTTGGGTGAGAGGATTGGTAGAGGCACAGGGCAGGCAGAGGGTCAGGGTTGGGTGAGAGGATTGGTAGAGGCACAGGGCAGGCAGAGGGTCAGAGTTGGGTGAGAGGATTGCTAGAGGCATAGGGCAGGCAGAGGGTCAGGGTTGGGTGAGAGGATGGGTAGAGGCACAGGGCAGGCAGAGGGTCAGGGTTGGGGTGAGAGGATGGGTAGAGGCACAAGGCTGAGGGTCAGGGTTGGGGTGAGAGGATTGGTAGAGGCACAAGGCTGAGGGTCAGGGTTGGGGTGAGAGGATTGGTAGAGGCACAGGGCAGGCAGAGGGTCAGGGTTGGGGTGAGAGGATTGGTAGAGGCACAGGGCAGGCACAGGGTCAGGGTTGGGGTGAGAGGATTGGTAGAGGCACAAGGCTGAGGGTCAGGGTTGGGGTGAGAGGATTGGTAGAGGCACAGGGTCAGGGTTGGGGTGAGAGGATTGGTAGAGGCACAGGGCAGGCAGAGGGTCAGGGTTGGGGTGAGAGGATTGGTAGAGGCACAGGGCAGGCAGAGGGTCAGGGTTGGGGTGAGAGGATTGGTAGAGGCACAGGGCAGGCAGAGGGTCAGGGTTGGGGTGAGAGGATGGGTAGAGGCACAAGGCTGAGGGTCAGGGTTGGGGTGAGAGGATGGGTAGAGGCACAGGGCAGGCAGAGGGTCAGGGTTTGAGGCATTGGGATGGTCAGGGATAGGCCATCTCTTACCTTGGTTGTGACAATACACAGACAATCCATGGCACGCTGCTGTCACCTCCGCTGCTAAACCACATCCAAAATCTCTGCAGGATCACCCTCCCCTTCCTGCTCTGCTCCTGTATGTCCCCCAGCCCTGGCTGTCTCCTGCCCCTCTCCTGGGCACCTGGCTGAGGGTGGGGGGGGCAGATGGGGATGAAGGGGAATAGGGTGAGGATGTGAGAGAGGGAGGACTGGGGACAAAGGCAGGAGAGCGGGTGCTGGAGGAGAATGCAGCCTTCTGGGTGTAGTGCAGGGAAGAGGGAGGGAGGTAGACAGCACCACGAAGGAGAGAGAGAGAGAGAGAGAGAGAGAGATGGGGGAGGAGAGAGAATCCCACGCGATGGAGATTACTCACCAAGACACTGTGACTAAGACAGTCAGAGAGACAGCGACTGCTGGACACAGAGAGAGACAGCGACTGCTGGACACAGAGAGAGAGAGAGACAGCGACTGCTGGACACCGAGAGAGAGAGAGACAGTGACTGCTGGACACAGAGAGAGAGAGAGAGAGACAGTGACTGCTGGACACAGAGAGAGAGAGAGAGAGACAGTGACTGCAGGACACAGAGAGAGAGACAGCGACTGCTGGACACCGAGAGAGAGAGAGACAGTGACTGCTGGACACAGAGAGAGAGAGAGACAGTGACTGCTGGACACAGAGAGAGAGAGAGAGAGACAGCGACTGCTGGACACAGAGAGAGAGAGAGAGAGACAGTGACTGCAGGACACAGAGAGAGACAGAGACTGCTGGACACAGAGAGAGAGACAGCGACTGCTGGACACCGAGAGAGAGAGAGAGAGACAGTGACTGCAGGACACAGAGAGAGACAGAGACTGCTGGACACAGAGAGAGAGACAGCGACTGCTGGACACCGAGAGAGAGAGAGAGAGACAGTGACTGCAGGACACAGAGAGAGACAGCGACTGCTGGACACCGAGAGAGAGAGAGACATTGACTGCTGGACACCGAGAGAGAGAGAGACAGTGACTGCTGGACACAGAGAGAGAGAGAGACAGTGACTGCTGGACACAGACAGAGAGAGAGACAGCGACTGCTGGACACAGACAGAGAGAGAGACAGTGACTGCTGGACACAGAGAGAGAGAGAGACAGCGACTGCTGGACACCGAGAGAGAGAGAGACAGTGACTGCTGGACACAGAGAGAGAGAGAGAGAGACAGCGACTGCTAGACACAGAGAGAGAGACAGCGACTGCTGGACACCGAGAGAGAGAGAGAGAGACAGCGACTGCTAGACACAGAGAGAGAGACAGCGACTGCTGGACACCGAGAGAGAGAGAGAGACAGCGACTGCAGGACACAGAGAGAGACAGCGACTGCTGGACACAGAGAGAGAGAGAGAGAGAGACAGCGACTGCAGGACACAGAGAGAGAGAGAGAGAGAGACAGCGACTGCAGGACACAGAGAGAGACAGCGACTGTGGGACACAGAGCGAGAGATAGAGAGACAGAGACTGCTGGACACCGAGAGAGAGAGAGAGACAGCGACTGCTGGACACAGACAGAGAGAGAGACAATGACTGCTGGACACAGAGAGAGAGAGAGACAGTGACTGCTGGACACAGAGAGAGAGATAGAGAGACAGAGACTGCTGGACACCGAGAGAGAGAGAGAGACAGCGACTGCTGGACACAGACAGAGAGAGAGACAATGACTGCTGGACACAGAGAGAGAGAGAGACAGTGACTGCTGGACACAGAGAGAGAGATAGAGAGACAGAGACTGCTGGACACCGAGAGAGAGAGAGAGACAGCGACTGCTGGACACAGAGAGAGAGATAGAGAGACAGAGACTGCTGGACACCGAGAGAGAGAGAGAGACAGCGACTGCTGGACACAGACAGAGAGAGAGACAATGACTGCTGGACACAGAGAGAGAGAGAGACAGTGACTGCTGGACACAGAGAGAGAGAGAGACAGTGACTGCTGGACACAGAGAGAGAGAGAGAGAGAGACAGCGACTGCTAGACACAGAGAGAGAGAGAGACAGTGACTGCTGGACACAGAGAGAGAGAGACAGTGACTGCTGGACACAGAGAGAGAGAGAGACAGTGACTGCTGGACACAGAGAGAGAGAGACAGTGACTGCTGGACACAGAGAGAGAGAGAGACAGTGACTGCTGGACACAGAGAGAGAGAGACAGTGACTGCTGGACACAGAGAGAGAGAGAGACAGTGACTGCTGGACACAGAGAGAGAGAGAGACAGTGACTGCTGGACACAGAGAGAGAGAGACAGTGACTGCTGGACACAGAGAGAGAGAGACAGTGACTGCTGGACACAGAGAGAGAGAGAGACAGTGACTGCTGGACACAGAGAGAGAGAGAGAGAGAGAGAGACAGCGACTGCTAGACACAGAGAGAGAGAGAGACAGTGACTGCTGGACACAGAGAGAGAGAGAGACAGTGACTGCTGGACACAGAGAGAGAGAGAGAGAGAGAGAGAGAGACAGCGACTGCTAGACACAGACAGAGAGAGAGACAGTGACTGCTGGACACAGAGAGAGAGAGAGAGAGACAGCGACTGCTGGACACCGAGAGAGAGACAGTGACTGCTGGACACAGAGAGAGAGAGAGACAGTGACTGCTGGACACAGAGAGAGAGAGAGAGAGAGAGACAGCGACTGCTAGACACAGAGAGAGAGAGAGACAGTGACTGCTGGACACAGAGAGAGAGAGAGACAGTGACTGCTGGACACAGACAGAGAGAGAGACAGTGACTGCTGGACACAGACAGAGAGAGAGACAGTGACTGCTGGACACAGAGAGAGAGAGAGACAGCGACTGCTGGACACCGAGAGAGAGAGAGACAGTGAC
>CM069858.1:233336547-233359047 GCA_036172795.1 Pelodytes ibericus
GAGACAGAGACTGCTGGACACAGAGCGAGACAGAGACTGCTGGACACAGAGCGAGACAGAGACTGCTGGACACAGAGCGAGACAGAGACTGCTGGACACAGAGCGAGACAGAGACTGCTGGACACAGAGCGAGACAGAGACTGCTGGACACAGAGCGAGACAGAGACTGCTGGACACAGAGCGAGACAGAGACTGCTGGACACAGAGCGAGACAGAGACTGCTGGACACAGAGCGAGACAGAGACTGCTGGACACAGAGCGAGACAGAGACTGCTGGACACAGAGCAAGAGACAGAGACTGCTGGACACAGAGCAAGAGACAGAGACTGCTGGACACAGAGCAAGAGACAGAGACTGCTGGACACAGAGCAAGAGACAGACTGCTGGACACAGAGCAAGAGACAGACTGCAGGACACAGAGAGAGAGACTGCTGGACACAGAGAGAGAGACTGCTGGACACAGAGAGAGAGACTGCTGGACACAGAGAGAGAGACTGCTGGACACAGAGAGAGAGACTGCTGGACACAGAGAGAGAGACTGCTGGACACAGAGCGGGACAGAGACTGCTGGACACAGAGAGAGAGACTGCTGGACACAGAGAGAGAGACTGCTGGACACAGAGAGAGAGACTGCTGGACACAGAGAGAGAGACTGCTGGACACAGAGCGAGAGACTGCTGGACACAGAGCGAGAGACTGCTGGACACAGAGCGAGAGAGAGACTGCTGGACACAGAGAGAGAGAGAGAGAGACAGAGACTGCTGGACACCGAGAGAGAGACAGAGACTGCTGGACAACGAGAGAGAGAGAGAGACAGAGACTGCTGGTCACCGAGAGAGAGGGAGACAGAGACTGCTGGACACCGAGAGAGAGAGAGAGACATAGACTGCTGGACACCGAGAGAGAGAGGGAGATAGCGACTGCTGGACACCGAGAGAGAGAGAGAGAGAGAGACAGACAGCGACTGTGGGACACAGAGAGAGAGACTGCTGGACACAGAGAGAGAGACTGCTGGACACAGAGAGAGAGACTGCTGGACACAGAGAGAGAGACTGCTGGACACAGAGAGAGAGACTGCTTGACACAGAGAGAGAGACTGCTTGACACAGAGCGAGAGAGAGACTGTTGGACACAGAGAGAGAGACAGAGACTGCTGGACACCGAGAGAGAGACAGAGACTGCTGGACACCGAGAGAGAGAGAGAGACAGAGACTGCTGGTCACCGAGAGAGAGGGAGACAGAGACTGCTGGACACCGAGAGAGAGAGAGAGACATAGACTGCTGGACACCGAGAGAGAGAGAGAGAGAGAGAGGGAGACAGCGACTGCTGGACACAGAGAGAGAGACAGACAGCGACTGTGGGACACAGAGAGAGACAGCGACTGCTGGACACCGAGAGAGAGAGAGAGAGACAGCGACTGCTGGACACAGAGAGAGAGAGAGAGACAGCGACTGCTGGACACAGAGAGAGAGAGAGAGATTGACAGCTGGACACAGAGAGAGAGAGAGAGACAGCGACTGCAGGACACAGAGAGAGAGAGACAGCGACTGCTGGACACAGAGAGAGAGAGAGAGAGAGACAGCTGGACACAGAGAGAGAGAGAGAGACAGCGACTGCAGGACACAGAGAGAGAGAGACAGCGACTGCTGGACACAGAGAGAGACAGCGACTGCAGGACACCGAGAGAGAGAGAGACAGCGACTGCTGGACACCGAGAGAGAGAGAGACAGCG
This sequence comes from Pelodytes ibericus, assembly GCA_036172795.1. NCBI lineage: Eukaryota > Metazoa > Chordata > Amphibia > Anura > Pelodytidae > Pelodytes > Pelodytes ibericus. The sequence goes on from CM069858.1 coordinate 233,338,281, forward strand.
ACTGCTGGACACCGAGAGAGAGAGAGAGAGACAGCGACTGCTGGACACCGAGAGAGAGAGACAGCGACTGCTGGACACCGAGAGAGAGAGAGAGAGACAGCGACTGCTGGACAGAGAGAGAGAGAGAGAGAGAGACAGCGACTGCTGGACACAGAGAGAGAGAGAGACAGCGACTGCTGGACACAGAGAGAGAGAGAGAGAGACAGCAACTGCTGGACACAGAGAGAGACAGCGACTGCAGGACACAGAGAGAGAGACAGCGACTGCTGGACACAGAGAGAGAGACAGCGACTGCTGGACACCGAGAGAGAGAGAGAGAGAGACAGCGACTGCTGGACACAGAGAGAGAGAGAGAGACAGCTGGACACAGAGAGAGAGAGAGAGACAGCTGGACACAGAGAGAGAGAGAGAGACAGCGACTGCTGGACACAGAGAGAGAGAGAGAGAGACAGCGACTGCTGGACACAGAGAGAGACAGCGACTGCAGGACACAGAGAGAGAGACAGCGACTGCTGGACACCGAGAGAGAGAGAGAGAGACAGCGACTGCTGGACACCGAGAGAGAGAGAGAGAGACAGCGACTGCTGGACACCGAGAGAGAGAGAGAGAGACAGCGACTGCTGTACAGAGAGAGAGAGAGAGAGACAGCGACTGCTGGACACAGAGAGAGAGAGAGAGAGACAGCGACTGCTGGACACAGAGAGAGAGAGAGAGAGAGACAGCGACTGCTGGACACAGAGAGAGACAGCGACTGCAGGACACAGAGAGAGAGACAGCGACTGCTGGACACAGAGAGAGAGACAGCGACTGCTGGACACAGAGAGAGAGACAGCGACTGCTGGACACAGAGAGAGAGACAGCGACTGCTGGACACCGAGAGAGAGAGAGAGACAGCGACTGCTGGACACCGAGAGAGAGAGAGAGAGATAGCGACTGCTGGACAGAGAGAGAGAGAGAGACAGAGACTGCTGGTCACAGAGCGAGACAGAGACTGCTGGACACAGAGCAAGAGACAGACTGCTGGACACAGAGCAAGAGACAGACTGCTGGACACAGAGCAAGAGACAGACTGCTGGACACAGAGCAAGAGACAGACTGCTGGACACAGAGCAAGAGACAGACTGCTGGACACAGAGCAAGAGACAGACTGCTGGACACAGAGCAAGAGACAGACTGCTGGACACAGAGCAAGAGACAGACTGCTGGACACAGAGCAAGAGACAGACTGCTGGACACAGAGAGAGAGACTGCTGGACACAGAGAGAGAGACTGCTGGACACAGAGAGAGAGACTGCTGGACACAGAGCGGGACAGAGACTGCTGGACACAGAGCGGGACAGAGACTGCTGGACACAGAGCGGGACAGAGACTGCTGGACACAGAGCGGGACAGAGACTGCTGGACACAGAGCGGGACAGAGACTGCTGGACACAGAGCGGGACAGAGACTGCTGGACACAGAGAGAGAGACTGCTGGACACAGAGAGAGAGACTGCTGGACACAGAGAGAGAGACTGCTGGACACAGAGAGAGATACTGCTGGACACAGAGCGAGAGACTGCTGGACACAGAGCGAGAGACTGCTGGACACAGAGCGAGAGACTGCTGGACACAGAGCGAGAGACTGCTGGACACAGAGCGAGACAGAGACTGCTGGACACAGAGCGAGACAGAGACTGCTGGACACAGAGCGAGACAGAGACTGCTGGACACAGAGCGAGACAGAGACTGCTGGACACAGAGCGAGACAGAGACTGCTGGACACAGAGCGAGACAGAGACTGCTGGACACAGAGCGAGACAGAGACTGCTGGACACAGAGCGAGACAGAGACTGCTGGACACAGAGCAAGAGACAGACTGCTGGACACAGAGCAAAAGACAGACTGCTGGACACAGAGCAAGAGACAGACTGCTGGACACAGAGCAAGAGACAGACTGCTGGACACAGAGCAAGAGACAGACTGCTGGACACAGAGAGAGAGACTGCTGGACACAGAGAGAGAGACTGCTGGACACAGAGAGAGAGACTGCTGGACACAGAGAGAGAGACTGCTGGACACAGAGCGGGACAGAGACTGCTGGACACAGAGAGAGAGACTGCTGGACACAGAGAGAGAGAGACTGCTGGACACAGAGAGAGAGACTGCTGGATACAGAGAGAGAGACTGCTGGACACAGAGAGAGAGACTGCTTGACACAGAGCGAGAGAGAGACTGCTGGACACAGAGAGAGAGACTGCTTGAACCAGAGCGAGAGAGAGACTGCTGGACATTTTATACAAATCAGCTATTTTGGCCTTAGGTTTCAGATTCCCTGCAATGCTCTGTTTGAGGAAAGGAGAGACCGACGTAGTCACTGGGCCGAGATAGCGATGTATGAAATAGAGAGACACATGAGGAAGAGAGAGACACAAGAGGAAGAGAGAGACACAAGAGGAAGAGAGAGACACATGAGGAAGAGAGAGACACATGAGGAAGAGAGAGACACAAGAGGAAGAGAGAGACACAAGAGGAAGAGAGAGACACATGAGGAAGAGAGAGACACATGAGGAAGAGAGAGACACATGAGGAAGAGAGAGACACATGAGGAAGAGAGAGACACATGAGGAAGAGAGAGACACAAGAGGAAGAGAGAGACACAAGAGGAAGAGAGAGACACAAGAGGAAGAGAGAGACACAAGAGGAAGAGAGAGACACACATGAGGAAGAGAGAGACACATGAGGAAGAGAGAGACACACATGAGGAAGAGAGAGACACATGAGGAAGAGAGAGACACATGAGGAAGAGAGAGACACATGAGGAAGAGAGAGACACATGAGGAAGAGAGAGACACACATGAGGAAGAGAGAGACACATGAGGAAGAGAGAGACACATGAGGAAGAGAGAGACACATGAGGAAGAGAGAGACACATGAGGAAGAGAGAGACACATGAGGAAGAGAGAGACACATGAGGAAGAGAGAGAGACACATGAGGAAGAGAGAGACACAAGAGGAAGAGAGAGACACATGAGGAAGAGAGAGAGACACAAGCGGAAGAGAGAGACACACAAGCGGAAGAGAGAGACACACAAGCGGAAGAGAGAGACACATGAGGAAGAGAGAGACACATGAGGAAGAGAGAGAGACACATGAGGAAGAGAGAGACACATGAGGAAGAGAGAGACACATGAGGAAGAGAGAGACACACATGAGGAAGAGAGAGACACACATGAGGAAGAGAGAGACACAAGAGGAAGAGAGAGACACATGAGGAAGAGAGAGACACAAGAGGAAGAGAGAGACACATGAGTAAGAGAGAGACACACATGAGGAAGAGAGAGACACATGAGGAAGAGAGAGACACAAGAGGAAGAGAGAGACACAAGAGGAAGAGAGAGACACATGAGGAAGAGAGAGACACATGAGGAAGAGAGAGACACACATGAGGAAGAGAGAGACACAAGAGGAAGAGAGAGACACATGAGGAAGAGAGAGACACATGAGGAAGAGAGAGACACACATGAGGAAGAGAGAGACACACATGAGGAAGAGAGAGACACACAAGAGGAAGAGAGAGACACATGAGGAAGAGAGAGACACAAGAGGAAGAGAGAGACACAAGAGGAAGAGAGAGACACAAGAGGAAGAGAGACACACATGAGGAAGAGAGAGACACATGAGGAAGAGAGAGACACACATGAGGAAGAGAGAGACACAAGAGGAAGAGAGAGACACAAGAGGAAGAGAGACACACATGAGGAAGAGAGAGACACATGAGGAAGAAAGACACACATGAGGAAGAGAGAGACACAAGAGGAAGAGAGAGACACAAGAGGAAGAGAGAGACACATAAGGAAGAGAGAGACACAAGAGGAAGAGAGAGACACAAGAGGAAGAGAGAGACACATGAGGAAGAAAGAGACACACATGAGGAAGAGAGAGACACAAGAGGAAGAGAGAGACACATGAGGAAGAGAGAGACACATGAGGAAGAGAGAGACACAAGAGGAAGAGAGAGACACATGAGGAAGAGAGAGACACACATGAGGAAGAGAGAGACACACATGAGGAAGAGAGAGACACATGAGGAAGAGAGAGACACAAGAGGAAGAGAGACACATGAGGAAGAGAGAGACACAAGAGGAAGAGAGAGACACATGAGGAAGAGAGAGACACATGAGGAAGAGAGAGACAAAAGAGGAAGAGAGAGACACAAGAGGAAGAGAGAGACACATGAGGAAGAGAGAGACACAAGAGGAAGAGAGACACATGAGGAAGAGAGAGACACATGAGGAAGAGAGAGACACAAGAGGAAGAGAGACACATGAGGAAGAGAGAGACACATGAGGAAGAGAGAGACACATGAGGAAGAGAGAGACACATGAGGAAGAGAGAGAGACAAGAGGAAGAGAGAGACACATGAGTAAGAGAGAGACACACATGAGGAAGAGAGAGACACATGAGGAAGAGAGAGACACAAGAGGAAGAGAGAGACACAAGAGGAAGAGAGAGACACATGAGGAAGAGAGAGACACATGAGGAAGAGAGAGAGACACATGAGGAAGAGAGAGACACACATGAGGAAGAGAGAGACACACATGAGGAAGAGAGAGACACACATGAGGAAGAGAGAGACACAAGAGGAAGAGAGAGACACAAGAGGAAGAGAGAGACACATGAGGAAGAGAGAGACACAAGAGGAAGAGAGAGACACATGAGGAAGAGAGAGACACATGAGGAAGAGAGAGACACACATGAGGAAGAGAGAGACACACATGAGGAAGAGAGAGACACACAAGAGGAAAAGAGAGACACATGAGGAAGAGAGAGACACAAGAGGAAGAGAGAGACACAAGAGGAAGAGAGACACACATGAGGAAGAGAGAGACACACATGAGGAAGAGAGAGACACACATGAGGAAGAGAGAGACACAAGAGGAAGAGAGAGACACAAGAGGAAGAGAGAGACACATAAGGAAGAGAGAGACACAAGAGGAAGAGAGAGACACACATGAGGAAGAGAGAGACACACATGAGGAAGAGAGAGACACAAGAGGAAGAGAGAGACACATGAGGAAGAGAGAGACACATGAGGAAGAGAGAGACACAAGAGGAAGAGAGAGACACATGAGGAAGAGAGAGACACACATGAGGAAGAGAGAGACACACATGAGGAAGAGAGAGACACATGAGGAAGAGAGAGACACAAGAGGAAGAGAGAGACACATGAGGAAGAGAGAGACACAAGAGGAAGAGAGAGACACATGAGTAAGAGAGAGACACACATGAGGAAGAGAGAGACACATGAGGAAGAGAGAGACACAAGAGGAAGAGAGAGACACAAGAGGAAGAGAGAGACACATGAGGAAGAGAGAGACACATGAGGAAGAGAGAGAGACACATGAGGAAGAGAGAGACACACATGAGGAAGAGAGAGACACACATGAGGAAGAGAGAGACACAAGAGGAAGAGAGAGACACAAGAGGAAGAGAGAGACACATGAGGAAGAGAGAGACACAAGAGGAAGAGAGAGACACATGAGGAAGAGAGAGACACATGAGGAAGAGAGAGACACACATGAGGAAGAGAGAGACACACATGAGGAAGAGAGAGACACACAAGAGGAAAAGAGAGACACATGAGGAAGAGAGAGACACAAGAGGAAGAGAGAGACACAAGAGGAAGAGAGACACACATGAGGAAGAGAGAGACACACATGAGGAAGAGAGAGACACACATGAGGAAGAGAGAGACACAAGAGGAAGAGAGAGACACAAGAGGAAGAGAGAGACACATAAGGAAGAGAGAGACACAAGAGGAAGAGAGAGACACACATGAGGAAGAGAGAGACACACATGAGGAAGAGAGAGACACAAGAGGAAGAGAGAGACACATGAGGAAGAGAGAGACACATGAGGAAGAGAGAGACACAAGAGGAAGAGAGAGACACATGAGGAAGAGAGAGACACACATGAGGAAGAGAGAGACACACATGAGGAAGAGAGAGACACACATGAGGAAGAGAGAGACACATGAGGAAGAGAGAGACACAAGAGGAAGAGAGACACATGAGGAAGAGAGAGACACAAGAGGAAGAGAGAGACACAAGAGGAAGAGAGAGACACATGAGGAAGAGAGAGACACATGAGGAAGAGAGAGACAAAAGAGGAAGAGAGAGACACAAGAGGAAGAGAGAGACACATGAGGAAGAGAGAGACACATGAGGAAGAGAGAGACACATGAGGAAGAGAGAGACACATGAGGAAGAGAGAGACACAAGAGGAAGAGAGACACATGAGGAAGAGAGAGACACATGAGGAAGAGAGAGACACAAGAGGAAGAGAGAGACACATGAGGAAGAGAGAGACACAAGAGGAAGAGAGAGACACATGAGGAAGAGAGAGACAAAAGAGGAAGAGAGAGACACAAGAGGAAGAGAGAGACACAAGAGGAAGAGAGAGACACAAGAGGAAGAGAGAGACACATGAGGAAGAGAGAGACACACATGAGGAAGAGAGAGACACATGAGGAAGAGAGAGACACATGAGGAAGAGAGAGACACACATGAGGAAGAGAGAGACACATGAGGAAGAGAGAGACACATGAGGAAGAGAGAGACACAAGAGGAAGAGAGACACATGAGGAAGGGAGAGACACATGAGGAAGAGAGAGACACAAGAGGAAGAGAGAGACACATGAGAAAGAGAGAGACACATGAGGAAGAGAGAGACACATGAGGAAGAGAGAGACACAAGAGGAAGAGAGAGACACAAGAGGAAGAGAGAGACACAAGAGGAAGAGAGAGACACTTGAGGAAGAGAGAGACACATGAGGAAGAGAGAGACAAAAGAGGAAGAGAGAGACACAAGAGGAAGAGAGAGACACAAGAGGAAGAGAGAGACACAAGAGGAAGAGAGAGACACAAGAGGAAGAGAGAGACACACAAGGAAGAGAGGGACCAATGATGGAGAGAGAGAGACTTACATGAGGGAGGGACTGACACATTGACAAGAGAGAGACACACGCACATGTGGGAGAGAGACACACATGCGGGAAACAAAGAAACCCATGGGGAGAGAGAAACAAACATGAGGAAGAGAGAGACAGGCACATTGAGGAGAGACACACACACATGGGTGAGAGAAACAAACATGGGGAGACAGAGAGAGACACACACATTGAGGAGAAAGTCAAACACACTGGGGAGAGAGACAAACAAATGGGACAGATAAAGACAGACACTCAGAAGACAGTGAGAAACATTTTGAGTAGAGATACACACACACATGGGAGAGAGATACATGTGAGGTAGAGAGACACACACATGGGGGAGAGATACATGTGAGGTAGAGAGACACACACACATGGGAGAGATACATGTGAGGTAGAGAGACACACACATGGGGGAGAGATACATGTGAGGTAGAGAGACACACACATGGGGGAGAGATACATGTGAGGTAGAGAGACACACACATGGGGAGAGATACATGTGAGGTAGAGAGACACACACATGGGGAGAGATACATGTGAGGTAGAGAGACACACATATGGGGAGAGATACATGTGAGGTAGAGAGACACACACATGGGGGAGAGATACATGTGAGGTAGAGAGACACACACATGGGGGAGAGATACATGTGAGGTAGAGAGACACACACATGGGGAGAGATACATGTGAGGTAGAGAGACACACATATGGGGGAGAGATACAAATATATGGAGGGAGAGACACACACACACGGGGAGAGAGACCAGAGTCAAAAATAGGAGCAGGAGAGTCAACCAAACCGTAGTCAACAACAGGAGCAGGAGAGTCAGCCAAACCAGGAGCAGGAGAGTCAGCCAAACCAGGAGCAGGAGAGTCAGCCAAACCAGGAGCAGGAGAGTCAGCCAAACCAGGAGCAGGAGAGTCAGCCAAACCAGGAGCAGGAGAGTCAGCCAAACCAGGAGCAGGAGAGTCAGCCAAACCAGGAGCAGGAGAGTCAGCCAAACCAGGAGCAGGAGAGTCAGCCAAACCAGGAGCAGGAGAGTCAGCCAAACTAAACTAGAGTCAAAAACAGGAGCAGGAGAGTCAACCAAACCAGGAGCAGGAGAGTCAGCCAAACCAGGAGCAGGAGAGTCAACCAAACCAGGAGCAGGAGAGTCAGCCAAACCAGGAGCAGGAGAGTCAGCCAAACCAGGAGCAGGAGAGTCAGCCAAACCAGGAGCAGGAGAGTCAGCCAAACCAGGAGCAGGAGAGTCAGCCAAACCAGGAGCAGGAGAGTCAGCCAAACCAGGAGCAGGAGAGTCAGCCAAACCAGGAGCAGGAGAGTCAGCCAAACCAGGAGAAGGAGAGTCAGCCAAACCAGGAGCAGGAGAGTCAACCAAACCAGGAGCAGGAGAGTCAGCCAAACCAGGAGCAGGAGAGTCAGCCAAACCAGGAGCAGGAGAGTCAGCCAAACCAGGAGCAGGAGAGTCAGCCAAACCAGGAGCAGGAGAGTCAGCCAAACTAAACTAGAGTCAAAAACAGGAGCAGGAGAGTCAACCAAACCAGGAGCAGGAGAGTCAGCCAAACCAGGAGCAGGAGAGTCAGCCAAACCAGGAGCAGGAGAGTCAGCCAAACCAGGAGCAGGAGAGTCAGCCAAACCAGGAGCAGGAGAGTCAGCCAAACCAGGAGCAGGAGAGTCAGCCAAACCAGGAGCAGGAGAGTCAGCCAAACCAGGAGCAGGAGAGTCAGCCAAACTAAACTAGAGTCAAAAACAGGAGCAGGAGAGTCAACCAAACCAGGAGCAGGAGAGTCAGCCAAACCAGGAGCAGGAGAGTCAACCAAACCAGGAGCAGGAGAGTCAACCAAACCAGGAGCAGGAGAGTCAACCAAACTAGAGTCAACAACAGGAGCAGGAGAGTCAGCCAAACTAAACTAGAGTCAAAAACAGGAGCAGGAGAGTCAGCCAAACCAGGAGCAGGAGAGTCAGCCAAACCAGGAGCAGGAGAGTCAGCCAAACCAGGAGCAGGAGAGTCAGCCAAACCAGGAGCAGGAGAGTCAGCCAAACTAAACTAGAGTCAAAAACAGGAGCAGGAGAGTCAACCAAACCAGGAGCAGGAGAGTCAGCCAAACCAGGAGCAGGAGAGTCAACCAAACCAGGAGCAGGAGAGTCAACCAAACCAGGAGCAGGAGAGTCAACCAAACTAGAGTCAACAACAGGAGCAGGAGAGTCAGCCAAACTAAACTAGAGTCAAAAACAGGAGCAGGAGAGTCAGCCAAACCAGGAGCAGGAGAGTCAGCCAAACCAGGAGCAGGAGAGTCAGCCAAACCAGGAGCAGGAGAGTCAGCCAAACCAGGAGCAGGAGAGTCAGCCAAACCAGGAGCAGGAGAGTCAACCAAACCAGGAGCAGGAGAGTCAGCCAAACCAGGAGCAGGAGAGTCAGCCAAACCAGGAGCAGGAGAGTCAACCAAACTAAACTAGAGTCAAAAACAGGAGCAGGAGAGTCAGCCAAACTAAACTAGAGTCAAAAACAGGAGCAGGAGAGTCAGCCAAACTAAACTAGAGTCAAAAACAGGAGCAGGAGAGTCAGCCAAACTAAACTAGAGTCAAAAACAGGAGCAGGAGAGTCAGCCAAACCAGGAGCAGGAGAGTCAGCCAAACCAGGAGCAGGAGAGTCAGCCAAACCAGGAGCAGGAGAGTCAGCCAAACCAGGAGCAGGAGAGTCAGCCAAACCAGGAGCAGGAGAGTCAGCCAAACCAGGAGCAGGAGAGTCAGCCAAACCAGGAGCAGGAGAGTCAGCCAAACCAGGAGCAGGAGAGTCAACCAAACCAGGAGCAGGAGAGTCAGCCAAACCAGGAGCAGGAGAGTCAGCCAAACCAGGAGCAGGAGAGTCAACCAAACTAAACTAGAGTCAAAAACAGGAGCAGGAGAGTCAGCCAAACCAGGAGCAGGAGAGTCAGCCAAACCAGGAGCAGGAGAGTCAGCCAAACCAGGAGCAGGAGAGTCAGCCAAACCAGGAGCAGGAGAGTCAACCAAACCAGGAGCAGGAGAGTCAGCCAAACCAGGAGCAGGAGAGTCAGCCAAACTAAACTAGAGTCAAAAACAGGAGCAGGAGAGTCAGCCAAACCAGGAGCAGGAGAGTCAACCAAACCAGGAGCAGGAGAGTCAGCCAAACCAGGAGCAGGAGAGTCAGCCAAACTAAACTAGAGTCAAAAACAGGAGCAGGAGAGTCAACCAAACCAGGAGCAGGAGAGTCAGCCAAACCAGGAGCAGGAGAGTCAGCCAAACCAGGAGCAGGAGAGTCAGCCAAACCAGGAGCAGGAGAGTCAACCAAACCAGGAGCAGGAGAGTCAACCAAACCAGGAGCAGGAGAGTCAATCAAACTAAACTAGAGTCAAAAACAGGAGCAGGAGAGTCAGTTACAGCGTGTCTGGGGCAGTGAGGGTCAGTAACAGGGTGTCTGGGGCCGGGAGGGTCAGTAACAGGGTGTCTGGGGCCGGGAGGGTCAGTAACAGGGTGTCTGGGGCCGGGAGGGTCAGTAACAGGGTGTCTGGGGCCGGGAGGGTCAGTAACAGGGTGTCTGGGGCCGGGAGGGTCAGTAACAGGGTGTCTGGGGCCGGGAGGGTCAGTAACAGGGTGTCTGGGGCCGGGAAGGGCAGTAACAGGGTGTCTGGGGCCGGGAAGGGCAGTTACAGGGTGTCTGGGGCCGGGAGAGTCAGTTACAGGGTGTCTGGGGCCGGGAGGGTCAGTAACAGGGTGTCTGGGGCCGGGAGGGTCAGTAACAGGGTGTCTGGGGCCGGGAGGGGCAGTTACAGGGTGTCTGGGGCCGGGAGGGGCAGTTACAGGGTGTCTGGGGCCGGGAGGGTCAGTAACAGGGTGTCTGGGGCCGGGAGGGTCAGTAACAGGGTGTCTGGGGCCGGGAGGGGCAGTTACAGGGTGTCTGGGGCCGGGAGGGGCAGTTACAGGGTGTCTGGGGCCGGGAGGGGCAGTTACAGCGTGTCTGGGGATGGGAGGGTCAGTTACAGGGTGTCTGGGGCAATGAGGGTCAGTAACAGGGTGTCTGGGGCCGGGAGGGTCAGTAACAGGGTGTCTGGAGCCGGGAGGGTCAGTAACAGGGTGTCTGGGGCCGGGAGGGGCAGTTACAGGGTGTCTGGGGCCGGGAGGGGCAGTAACAGGGTGTCTGGGGCCGGGAGGGGCAGTAACAGGGTGTCTGGGGCCGGGAGGGGCAGTTACAGGGTGTCTGGGGCCGGGAGGGGCAGTTACAGGGTGTCTGGGGCCGGGAGGGGCAGTTACAGGGTGTCTGGGGCCGGGAGGGGCAGTTACAGGGTGTCTGGGGCCGGGAGGGGCAGTTACAGGGTGTCTGGGGCCGGGAGGGGCAGTTACAGGGTGTCTGGGGCCGGGAGGGGCAGTTACAGGGTGTCTGGGGTAAGGAGAGCTAGATACCCTGAATCTGTGAGGAAAATAAGAGCTTTATTTACCTTCTCTCGGAACCTGTGTGAAAATCCAAAACGACTGTGTGTCAACATAACCTCGTAATATTCCTGTATATCTAAAGAGAATACAGCAATCCTTTACTGTCACACCCAGCTCTCTCACACTGCTCCCTCCCCACACCCAGCTCTCTCACACTGCTCCCTCCCCACACCCAGCTCTCTCACACTGCTCCCTCCACACACCCAGCTCTCTCACACTGCTCCCTCCCCACACCCAGCTCTCTCACCACATTGCTCCCTCCACACACCCAGCTCTCTCACACTGCTCCCTCCACACGCCCAGCTCTCTCACACTGCTCCCCACACCCAGCTCTCTCACACTGCCCTCTCCACACACCCAGCTCTCTCACACCCAGCTCTCTCACACCCAGCTCTCTCACACCCAGCTCTCTTACACAGCTCCCTCCCCACACCCAGCTCTCTCACACTGCTCCCTCCCCACACCCAGCTCTCTCACACTGCTCCCTCCCCACACCCAGCTCTCTCACACTGCTCCCTCCCCACACCCAGCTCTCACACTGCTCCCTCCCCACACCCAGCTCTCTCACACAAATCCCTCCCCACACCCAGCTCTCTCACACAAATCCCTCCCCACACCCAGCTCTCTCACACTGCTCCCTCCCCACACCCAGCTCTCTCACACAAATCCCTCCCCACACCCAGCTCTCTCACACTGCTCCCTCCCCACACCCAGCTCTCTCACACTGCTCTCTCCCCACACCCAGCTCTCTCACACTGCTCCCTCCCCACACCCAGCTCTCTCACACTGCTCCCTCCCCACACCCAGCTCTCTCACACTGCTCTCTCCCCACACCCAGCTCTCTCACACTGCTCCCTCCCCACACCCAGCTCTCTCACACTGCTCCCTCCCCACACCCAGCTCTCTCACACTGCTCCCTCCCCACACCCAGCTCTCTCACACTGCTCCCTCCCCACACCCAGCTCTTTCACACTGCTCCCTCCCCACACCCAGCACTCTCACCACACTGCTCCCTTCCCACACCCAGCTCTCTCACCATTGCTCCCTCCACACACCCAGCTCTCTCACACTGCTCCCTCCACACACCCACCTCTCTCACATTGCTCCCTCCACACGCCCAACTCTCTCACACTGCTCACTCTCCACACCCAGCTCTCACACTGCTCCCTCCCCACACCCAGCTCTCTCACACTGCTCCCTCCCGACACCCAGCTCTCTCACACTGCTCCCTCCCCACACCCAGCTCTCTCACACTGCTCCCTCCCCACACCCAGCTCTCACACTGCTCCCTCCCCACACCCAGCTCTCTCACACAAATCCCTCCCCACACCCAGCTCTCTCACACAAATCCCTCCCCACACCCAGCTCTCTCACACTGCTCCCTCCCCACACCCAGCTCTCTCACACAAATCCCTCCCCACACCCAGCTCTCTCACACTGCTCCCTCCCCACACCCAGCTCTCTCACACTGCTCCCTCCCCACACCCAGCTCTCTCACACTTCTCCCTCCCCACACCCAGCTCTCTCACACTGCTCCCTCCCCACACCCAGCTCTCTCACACTGCTCCCTCCCCACACCCAGCTCTCTCACACTGCTCTCTCCCCACACCCAGCTCTCTCACACTGCTCCCTCCCCACACCCAGCTCTCTCACACTGCTCCCTCCCCACACCCAGCTCTCTCACACTGCTCCCTCCCCACACCCAGCTCTCACACTGCTCCCTCCCAACACCCAGCTCTTTCACACTGCTCCCTCCCCACACCCAGCACTCTCACCACACTGCTCCCTTCCCACACCCAGCTCTCTCACCATTGCTCCCTCCACACACCCAGCTCTCTCACACTGCTCCCTCCACACACCCACCTCTCTCACATTGCTCCCTCCACACGCCCAACTCTCTCACACTGCTCACTCTCCACACCCAGCTCTCACACTGCTCCCTCCCCACACCCAGCTCTCTCACACTGCTCCCTCTCCACACCCAGCTCTCTCACACTGCTCCCTCCCGACACCCAGCTCTCTCACACTGCTCCCTCCCCACACCCAGCTCTCTCACACTGCTCCCTCCCCACACCCAGCTCTCTCACACAAATCCCTCCCCACACCCAGCACTCTAACCACACTGCTCCCTCCCCACACCCAGCTCTCTCACCACACTGCTCCCTCCCCACACCCAGCTCTCTCACCACACTGCTCCCTCCCCACACCCAGCTCTCTCACCACATTGCTCCCTCCACACACCCAGCTCTCTCACACTGCTCCCTCCACACGCCCAGCTCTCTCACATTGCTCCCTCCACACTGCTCCCTCCACACGCCCAGCTCTCTCACACTGCTCCCTCCACACGCTCTGCTCTCTCACACTGCTCCCTCCACACGCCCAGCTCTCTCACACTGCTCCCTCCACACACCTAGCTCTCTCACACTGCTCCCTCCACACACCAAGCTCTCACACTGCTCCCTCCACACACCCAGCTCTCACACTGCTCCCACCACACACCCAGATCTCTCACACTGCTCCCACCACACACCCAGCTCTCTCACACTGCTCCCTCCCCACACCCAGCTCTCTCACACTGCTCCCTCCCCACACCCAACTCTCTTACACTGCTCTCTCTCCCCCCACCCAGCTCTCTTACACTGCTCTCTCTCCCCCCACCCAGCTCTCTTACACTGCTCTCTCTCCCCCCACCCAGCTTTCTTACACTGCTCTCTCTCCCCCCACACCCAGCTCTCTTACACTGCTATCTCTCCCCCCCACACCCAGCTCTCTTACACTGCTCTCTCTCCCCCCACACCCAGCTCTCTTACACTGCTCTGTCTCCCCCCACACCCAGCTCTCTCACACAGCTCCCCCTGGGCTATTCTCACCGAGCAGAGCTTGGAATAAGTTACTTTGGAAGATGCTGATAAGAGTTTCAGCTTTAACCTGTATACTGGTCTCCAGTCTCAGTGAATCTTCCATCAGGTGTAACAAGGACTGCGTGTCTGGGGAGAGACAACAGGACCCTCTGTATAACACCCTAACAACAGGACCCTCTGTATAACACCCTAACAACAGGACCCTCTGTATAACACCCTAACAACAGGACCCTCTGTCTCCCCCCACACCCAGCTCTCTTACAATGCTCTCTCCCCACACCCAGCTCTCTCACACTGCTCTCTCCCCACACCCAGCTCTCTCACACTGCTCTCTCCCCACACCCAGCTCTCTCACACTGCTCTCTCCCCACACCCAGCTCTCTTACAATGCTCTCTCCCCACACCCAGCTCTCTCACACTGCTCTCTCCCCACACCCAGCTCTCTCACACTGCTCTCTCCCCACACCCAGCTCTCTCACACTGCTCTCTCCCCACACCCAGCTCTCTCACACTGCTCTCTCCCCACACCCAACTCTCTTACACTGCTCTCTCCCCACTCCCAACTCTCTTACAATGCTCTCTCCCCACACCCAGCTCTCTCACACAAATCCCTCCCCACACCCAGCACTCTCACCACACTGCTCCCTCCCCACACCCAGCTCTCTCACCACACTGCTCCCTCCCCACCCCCAGCTCTCTCACCACATTGCTCCCTCCACACACCCAGCTCTCTCACACTGCTCCCTCCACACGCCCAGCTCTCTCACATTGCTCCCTCCACACTGCTCCCTCCACACGCCCAACTCTCTCACACTGCTCCCTCCACACGCCCTGCTCTCTCACACTGCTCCCTCCCCACACCCAGCTCTCTCACACTGCTCCCTCCACACGCCCTGCTCTCTCACACTGCTCCCTCCACACACCTAGCTCTCTCACACTGCTCCCTCCACACACCAAGCTCTCACACTGCTCCCTCCACACACCCAGCTCTCACACTGCTCCCACCACACACCCAGCTCTCTCACACTGCTCCCACCACACACCCAGCTCTCTCACACTGCTCCCTCCCCACACCCAGCTCTCTCACACTGCTCCCTCCCCACACCCAACTCTCTTACACTGCTCTCTCTCCCCCCACCCAGCTTTCTTACACTGCTCTCTCTCCCCCCACACCCAGCTCTCTTACACTGCTATCTCTCCCCCCCACACCCAGCTCTCTTACACTGCTCTGTCTCCCCCCACACCCAGCTCTCTTACACTGCTTTCTCTCCCCCCACACCCAGCTCTCTTACACTGCTCTGTCTCCCCCCACACCCACCTCTCTTACACTGCTCTCTCTCTCCCCCCACACCCACCTCTCTTACACTGCTCTCTCTCCCCCCACACCCAGCTCTCTTACACTGCTCTCTCTCCCCCACACCCAGCTCTCTTACACTGCTCTCTCCCCACACCCAACTCTCTTACACTGCTCTCTCCCCACACCCAACTCTCTTACAATACTCTCTCCCCACACCCAGCTCTCTCACACTGCTCTCTCCCCACACCCAGCTCTCTCACACTGCTCTCTCCCCACACCCAACTCTCTTACACTGCTCTCTCCCCACTCCCAACTCTCTTACAATGCTCTCTCCCCACACCCAGCTCTCTCCCCACACCCAGCTCTCTCACACAGCTCCCCCTGGGTTATTCTCACCGAGCAGAGCTTGGAATAAGTTACTTTGGAAGATGCTGATAAGAGTTTCAGCTTTAACCTGTATACTGGTCTCCAGTCTCAGTGAATCTTCCATCAGGTGTAACAAGGACTGCGTGTCTGGGGAGAGACAACAGGACCCTCTGTATAACACCCTAACAACAGGACCCTCTGTATAACACCCTAACAACAGGACCCTCTGTATAACACCCTAACAACAGGACCCTCTGTATAACACCCTAATAACAGGACCCTCTGTATAACACCCTAATAACAGGACCCTCTGTATAACACCCTAATATCAGGACCCTCTGTATAACACCCTAACAACAGGACCCTCTGTATAACACCCTAACAACAGGACCCTCTGTATAACACCCTAACAACAGGACCCTCTGTATAACACTCTAATAACAGGACCCTCTGTATAACACTCTAATAACAGGACCCTCTGTATAAAACCCTAACAACAGGAACCTCTGTATAACACCCTAACAACAGGACCCTCTGTATAACACCCTAATAACAGAACCCTCTGTATAACACCCTAATAACAGGACCCTCTGTATAACACCCTAATATCAGGACCCTCTGTATAACACCCTAATAACAGGACCCTCTGTATAACACCCTAATAACAGGACCCTCTGTATAACACCCTAATATCAGGACCCTCTGTATAACACCCTAATAACAGGACCCTCTGTATAACACCCTAACAACAGGACCCTCTGTATAACACCCTAATAACAGGACCCTCTGTATAACACCCTAATATCAGGATCCTCTGTATAACACCCTAATAACAGGATCCTCTGTATAACACCCTAATAACAGGACCCTCTGTATAACACCCTAACAACAGGACCCTCTGTATAACACCCTAATAACAGGACCCTCTGTATAACACCCTAATATCAGGATCCTCTGTATAACACCCTAATAACAGGATCCTCTGTATAACACCCTAATAACAGGACCCTCTGTATAACACCCTAACAACAGGACCCTCTGTATAACACCCTAATATAAGGACCCTCTGTATAACACCCTAACAACAGGATCCTCTGTATAACACCCTAATAACAGGATCCTCTGTATAACACCCTAATAACAGGACCCTCTGTATAACACCCTAACAACAGGACCCCTCTGTATAACACATTAACAACAGGACCCTCTGAATAACACCCTAATAACAGGACCCTCTGTATAACACCCTAACAACAGGACCCTCTGAATAACACCCTAATAACAGGACCCTCTGTATAACACCCTAATAACAGGACCCTCTGTATAACAGGACTCTCTGTATAACACCCTAATAACGGGACCCTCTGTATAACACCCTAATAACAGGACCATCTGTATAACACCCTAACAACAGGACCCTCTGTATAACACCCTAATAACAGGACCCTCTGTATAACACCCTAATAACAGGACACTCTGTATAACACCCTAATAACGGGACCCTCTGTATAACACCCTAACAACAGGACCCTCTGTATAACACCCTAATAACAGGACCCTCTGTATAACACCCTAATAACAGGACCCTCTGTATAACACCCTAACAACAGGACCCTCTGTATAACACCCTAATAACAGGACCCTCTGTATAACACCCTAATATAAGGACCCTCTGTATAACACCCTAACAACAGGATCCTCTGTATAACACCCTAATAACAGGATCCTCTGTATAACACCCTAATAACAGGACCCTCTGTATAACACCCTAACAACAGGACCCCTCTGTATAACACATTAACAACAGGACCCTCTGAATAACACCCTAATAACAGGACCCTCTGTATAACACCCTAACAACAGGACCCTCTGAATAACACCCTAATAACAGGACCCTCTGTATAACACCCTAATAACAGGACCCTCTGTATAACAGGACTCTCTGTATAACACCCTAATAACGGGACCCTCTGTATAACACCCTAATAACAGGACCATCTGTATAACACCCTAACAACAGGACCCTCTGTATAACACCCTAATAACAGGACCCTCTGTATAACACCCTAATAACAGGACACTCTGTATAACACCCTAATAACGGGACCCTCTGTATAACACCCTAACAACAGGACCCTCTGTATAACACCCTAATAACAGGACCCTCTGTATAACACCCTAATAACAGGACCCTCTGTATAACACCCTAACAACAGGACCCTCTGTATAACACCCTAATAACAGGACCCTCTGTATAACACCCTAATAACAGGACCCTCTGTATAACACCCTAATATCAGGACCCTCTGTATAACACCTTAATAATAGGACCCTCTGTATAACACCCTAACAACAGGACCCTCTGTATAACACCCTAATAACAGGACCCTCTGTATAACACCCTAATATCAGGACCCTCTGTATAACACCCTAATAACAGGACCCTCTGTATAACACCCTAATAACAGGACCCTCTGTATAACACCCTAACAACAGGACCCTCTGTATAACACCCTAATATCAGGACCCTCTGTATAACACCCTAATAACAGGACCCTCTGTATAACACCTTAATAATAGGACCCTCTGAATAACACCCTAATAACAGGACCCTCTGTATAACACCCTAATAACAGGACCCTCTGTATAACACCCGAATAACAGGAACCTCTGTATAACACCCGAATAACAGCATCCTCTGTATAACACCCTAATATCAGGACCCTCTGTATAACACCCTAATATCAGGACCCTCTGTATAACACCAGGAGCTGTAGGTATGGGATTCTGGATTGAAGCCCCCTTTGCCTTTCCTTTTGGACACAGTCCCTGGCACATTCTACCCCACCCTTCCCATTTTGTTTTTGGGGTCGTGGGGGGGCTCACCCCTGGGTGTCTTGGGATTGTGAGGTTCCAGGTACCTTGTTTTTTGGCAGGCATCTCTCAGAAGCACAGTGTAATCTCATAATCACTAATCTTATTAACCTGGGACTTTACTCCTGGAGGATTCTGGGTAGTGTGGTCCACAGCTAATATATAATAAGGAAAGTCATTATCCCTAAGGTCTATGGATCTTGTCAGATTTGTACAGCACTGTGGTCTATGTTAGAGATTTAATAAATATGAATAATAATCATCCTTCTGGAGCTTGTCAGTCGTGCAGTATGTAATGGGGGCTTTGGGGTGTACAACTCATGCTATAACTGGAAGCAACTCAACGTTTGGGGGGAGTGTGAGTTACCCTCAATCCATTACTGTCCACGAAAGGGTTAATATTATCACACTGCCCCCACCATATTCTTACCTGACATAATGTTATTATTACTAATAAAGAGCAGTTAACCCTTTATACCCAGGAGTTTAATGCTGGGCTCTGGGTGTATTATATATCATATTACACAGCTTGGCTTATTATTATTATTATTATTATTATTATTATTATTATTATTAATACAGTACATTTAACCCTTTATATCCAGGAGTTTAATGCTGGGCTCTGGGTGTATTATATATCATATTACACAGCTTGGGCTATTATTATTATTATTATTATTATTATTAATATTAATACAGGACATTTAACCCTTTATATCCAGGAGTTTAATGCTGGGCTCTGGGTGTATTATATATCATATTACACAGCTTGGCTTATTATTATTATTATTATTATTATTATTATTATTATTATTATTATTAATACAGTACATTTAACCCTTTATATCCAGGAGTTTAATGCTGGGCTCTGGGTGTATTATATATCATATTACACAGCTTGGGTTATTATTATTATTATTAATACAGGACATTTAACCCTTTATATCCAGGGGTTTAATGCTGGGCTCTGGGTGTATTATATATCATATTACACAGCTTGGGTTATTATTATTATTATTATTATTATTATTATTAATACATGACATTTAACCCTTTATATCCAGGAGTTTAATGCTGGTCTCTGGGTGTATTATATATCATATTACACAGCTTGGGTTATTGTTATTATTATTATTATTATTATTATTATTATTATTATTATTAATACAGGACATTTAACCCTTTATATCCAGGAGTTTAATGCTGGGCTCTGGGTGTATTATATATCATATTACACAGCTTGGGTTATTATTATTATTATTATCAATACAGGACATTTAACCCTTTATATCCGGGAGTTTAATGCTGGGCTCTGGGTGTATTATATATCATATTACACAGCTTGGGTTATTATTATTATTATTATTATTATTATTAATACAGGACATTTAACCCTTTATATCCAGGAGTTTAATGCTGGGCTCTGGGTGTATTATATATCATATTACACAGCTTGGGTTATTATTATTATTATTATTATTATTATTATTATTAATACAGGACATTTAACCCTTTATATCCAGGAGTTTAATGCTGGGCTCTTGGTGTATTATATATCATATTACACAGCTTGGGTTATTATTATTATTATTATTATTATTATTATTATTATTATTAATACAGGACATTTAACCCTTTATATCCAGGAGTTTAATGCTGGGCTCTGGGTGTATTATATATCATATTACACAGCTTGGGCTATTATTATTATTATTATTATTATTATTATTATTATTATTTTTATTATTACAGGACATTTAACCCTTTATATCCAGGAGTTTAATGCTGGGCTCTGGGTGTATTATATATCATATTACACAGCTTGGGTTATTATTATTATTATTATTATTATTATTATTATTATTATTAATACAGGACATTTAACCCTTTATATCCAGGAGTTTAATGCTGGGCTCTGGGTGTATTATATATCATATTACACAG
>CM069858.1:233364047-233366547 GCA_036172795.1 Pelodytes ibericus
TTAACCCTTTATATACAGGAGTTTAATGCTGGGCTCTGGATGTATTATATATCATATTACACAGCTTGGGTTATTATTATTATTATTGTTATTATTATTAATACAGGACATTTAACCCTTTATATCCAGGAGTTTAATGCTGGGCTCTGGGTGTATTATATATCATATTACACAGCTTGGGTTATTATTATTATTATTAATACAGGACATTTAACCCTTTATATCCAGGAGTTTAATGCTGGGCTCTGGGTGTAGTATATATCATATTACACAGCTTGGGTTATTATTATTATTATTATTATTAATACAGGACATTTAACCCTTTATATCCAGGAGTTTAATGCTGGGCTCTGGGTGTATTATATATCATATTACACAGCTTGGGTTATTATTATTATTATTATTATTATTAATCCAGGACATTTAACCCTTTATATCCAGGAGTTTAATGCTGGGCTCTGGGTGTATTATATATCATATTACACAGCTTGGGTTATTATTATTATTATTATTATTATTAATACAGGACATTTAACCCTTTATATCCGGGAGTTTAATGCTGGGCTCTGGGTGTATTATATATCATATTACACAGCTTGGGTTATTATTATTATTATTATTATTAATACATGACATTTAACCCTTTATATCCAGAAGTTTAATGCTGGTCTCTAGGTGTATTATATATCATATTACACAGCTTGGGTTATTGTTATTATTATTATTATTATTATTATTATTATTATTAATACATGACATTTAACCCTTTATATCCAGGAGTTTAATGCTGGGCTCTGGGTGTATTATATATCATATTACACAGCTGGGTTATTATTATTATTATTATTATTATTATTAATACAGGACATTTAACCCTTTATATATAGGAGTTTAATGCTGGGCTCTGGATGTATTATATATCATATTACACAGCTTGGGTTATTATTATTATTATTATTAATACATGACATTTAACCCTTTATATCCAGGAGTTTAATGCTCGGCTCTGGGTATATTATATATCATATTACACAGCTTGGGTTATTATTATTATTATTATTATTATTATTATTATTATTATTAATACAGGACATTTAACCCTTTATATCCAGGAGTTTAATGCTGGGCTCTGGGTGTATTATATATCATATTACACAGCTTGGGTTATTATTATTATTATTGTTATTATTATTAATACAGGACATTTAACCCTTTATATCCAGGAGTTTAATGCTGGGCTCTGGGTGTATTATATATCATATTACACAGCTTGGGTTATTATTATTATTATTATTATTATTATTATTATTATTAATACAGGACATTTAACCCTTTATATCCAGGAGTTTAATGCTGGGCTCTGGGTGTATTATATATCATATTACACAGCTTGGGTTATTATTATTATTATTAATACAGGACATTTAACCCTTTATATCCAGGAGTTTAATGCTGGGCTCTGGGTGTAGTATATATCATATTACACAGCTTGGGTTATTATTATTATTATTAATACAGGACATTTAACCCTTTATATCCAGGAGTTTAATGCTGGGCTCTGGGTGTATTATATATCATATTACACAGCTTGGGTTATTATTATTATTATTATTATTATTATTAATCCAGGACATTTAACCCTTTATATCCAGGAGTTTAATGCTGGGCTCTGGGTGTATTATATATCATATTACACAGCTTGGGTTATTATTAATATTATTATTATTATTATTATTATTACTAATAAAGAGCAGTTAACCCTTTATATCCAGGAGTTTAATGCTGGGCTCTGTATGTATTATATATCATATTACACAGCTTGGGTTATTATTATTATTATTATTATTATTAATACAGGACATTTAACCCTTTATATCCAGGAGTTTAATGCTGGGCTCTGGATGTATTATATATCATATTACACAGCTTGGGTTATTATTATTATTATTATTATTATTATTAATTCATGACATTTAACCCTTTATATCCAGGAGTTTAATGCTGGGCTCTGGGTGTATTATATATCATATTACACAGCTGGGTTATTATTATTATTATTATTATTATTATTATTAATACAGGACATTTAACCCTTTATATCCAGGAGTTTAATGCTGGGCTCTGGATGTATTATATATCATATTACACAGCTTGGGTTATTATTATTATTATTATTATTATTAATACATGACATTTAACCCTTTATATCCAGGAATTTAATGCTGGGCTCTGGGTGTATTATATATCATATTACACAGCTTGGGTTATTATTATTATTATTATTATTATTATTATTATTATTAATACAGGACATTTAACCCTTTATATCCAGGAGTTTAATGCTGGGCTCTGGGTGTATTATATATCATATTACACAGCTTGGGTTATTATTATTATTATTGTTATTATTATTAATACAGGACATTTAACCCTTTATATCCAGGAGTTTAATGCTGGGCTCTGGGTGTATTATATATCATATTACACAGCTTGGGTTATT
>CM069858.1:233369047-233394047 GCA_036172795.1 Pelodytes ibericus
TATATCATATTACACAGCTGGGTTATTATTATTATTATTATTATTAATACAGGACATTTAACCCTTTATATCCAGGAGTTTATATGCTGGGCTCTGGATGTATTATATATCATATTACACAGCTTGGGTTATTATTATTATTATTATTATTATTATTAATACATGACATTTAACCCTTTATATCCAGGAGTTTAATGCTGGGCTCTGGGTGTATTATATATCATATTACACAGCTTGGGTTATTATTATTATTATTATTATTAATACATGACATTTAACCCTTTATATCCAGGAGTTTAATGCTGGGCTCTGGGTGTATTATATATCATATTACACAGCTTGGGTTATTATTATTATTATTGTTATTATTATTAATGCAGGACATTTAACCCTTTATATCCAGGAGTTTAATGCTGGGCTCTGGGTGTATTATATATCATATTACACAGCTTGGGTTATTATTATTATTATTATTATTATTATTATTATTATTATTATTATTAATACAGGACATTTAACCCTTTATATCCAGGAGTTTAATGCTGGGCTCTGGGTGTATTATATATCATATTACACAGCTTGGGTTATTATTATTATTATTAATACAGGACATTTAACCCTTTATATCCAGGAGTTTAATGCTGGGCTCTGGGTGTAGTATATATCATATTACACAGCTTGGGTTATTATTATTATTATTAATACAGGACATTTAACCCTTTATATCCAGGAGTTTAATGCTGGGCTCTGGGTGTATGATATATCATATTACACAGCTTGGGTTATTATTATTATTATTATTATTATTATTAATCCAGGACATTTAACCCTTTATATCCAGGAGTTTAATGCTGGGCTCTGGGTGTATTATAAATCATATTACACAGCTTGGGTTATTATTATTATTATTATTATTATTATTATTATTATTAATACAGGACATTTAACCCTTTATATCCGGGAGTTTAATGCTGGGCTCTGGGTGTATTATATATCATATTACACAGCTTGGGTTATTATTATTATTATTATTATTATTAATACATGACATTTAACCCTTTATATCCAGGAGTTTAATGCTGGTCTCTGGGTGTATTATATATCATATTACACAGCTTGGGTTATTGTTATTATTATTATTATTATTATTATTATTATTATTATTATTAATACAGGACATTTAACCCTTTATATCCAGGAGTTTAATGCTGGGCTCTGGGTGTATTATAAATCATATTACACAGCTTGGGTTATTATTATTATTATTATCAATACAGGACATTTAACCCTTTATATCCGGGAGTTTAATGCTGGGCTCTGGGTGTATTATATATCATATTACACAGCTTGGGTTATTATTATTATTATTATTATTATTATTATTATTATTAATACAGGACATTTAACCCTTTATATCCAGGAGTTTAATGCTGGGCTCTGGGTGTATTATATATCATATTACACAGCTTGGGTTATTATTATTATTATTATTATTATTATTAATACAGGACATTTAACCCTTTATATCCAGGAGTTTAATGCTGGGCTCTTGGTGTATTATATATCATATTACACAGCTTGGGTTATTATTATTATTATTATTATTATTATTAATACAGGACATTTAACCCTTTATATCCAGGAGTTTAATGCTGGGCTCTGGGTGTATTATATATCATATTACACAGCTTGGGTTATTATTATTATTATTATTATTATTATTAATCCAGGACATTTAACCCTTTATATCCAGGAGTTTAATGCTGGGCTCTAGGTGTATTATAAATCATATTACACAGCTTGGGTTATTATTATTATTATTATTATTATTAATACAGGACATTTAACCCTTTATATCCGGGAGTTTAATGCTGGGCTCTGGGTGTATTATATATCATATTACACAGCTTGGGTTATTATTATTATTATTATTATTATTAATACATGACATTTAACCCTTTATATCCAGAAGTTTAATGCTGGTCTCTGGGTGTATTATATATCATATTACACAGCTTGGGTTATTGTTATTATTATTATTATTATTATTATTATTAATACAGGACATTTAACCCTTTATATCCAGGAGTTTAATGCTGGGCTCTGGGTGTATTATATATCATATTACACAGCTTGGGTTATTATTATTATTATTATCAATACAGGACATTTAACCCTTTATATCCGGGAGTTTAATGCTGGGCTCTGGGTGTATTATATATCATATTACACAGCTTGGGTTATTATTATTATTATTATTATTATTATTAATACAGGACGTTTAACCCTTTATATCCAGGAGTTTAATGCTGGGCTCTGGGTGTATTATATATCATATTACACAGCTTGGGTTATTATTATTATTATTATTATTATTATTATTATTAATACAGGACATTTAACCCTTTATATCCAGGAGTTTAATGCTGGGCTCTTGGTGTATTATATATCATATTACACAGCTTGGGTTATTATTATTATTATTATTATTATTATTATTATTATTAATACAGGACATTTAACCCTTTATATCCAGGAGTTTAATGCTGGGCTCTGGGTGTATTATATATCATATTACACAGCTTGGGCTATTATTATTATTATTATTATTATTATTATTATTATTATTTTTATTATTACAGGACATTTAACCCTTTATATCCAGGAGTTTAATGCTGGGCTCTGGGTGTATTATATATCATATTACACAGCTTGGGTTATTATTATTATTATTATTATTATTATTATTATTAATACAGGACATTTAACCCTTTATATCCAGGAGTTTAATGCTGGGCTCTGGGTGTATTATATATCATATTACACAGCTTGGGTTATTATTATTATTATTATTATTATTATTAATAATACAGGACATTTAACCCTTTATATCCAGGAGTTTAATGCTGGGCTCTGGATGTATTATATATCATATTAGACAGCTTGGGTTATTATTATTATTATTATTATTATTATTAATATTAATACAGTACATTTAACCCTTTATATCCAGGAGTTTAATGCTGGGCTCTGGGTGTATTATATATCATATTACACAGCTTGGGTTATTATTATTATTATTATTATTATTATTATTAATATTAATACAGGACATTTAACCCTTTATATCCAGGAGTTTAATGCTGGGCTCTGGGTGTATTATATATCCTATTACACAGCTTGGGTTATTATTATTATTATTATTATTAATACAGGACATTTAACCCTTTATATCCAGGAGTTTAATGCTGGGCTCTGGGTGTATTATATATCATATTACGCAGCTTGGGTTATTATTATTATTATTATTATTACTAATAAAGAGCATTTAACCCTTTATATCCAGGAGTTTAATGCTGGGCTCTGGGTGTATTATATATCATATTACGCAGCTTGGGTTATTATTATTATTATTATTAATACAGGACATTTAACCCTTTATATCCAGGAGTTTAATGCTGGGCTCTGGGTGTATTATATATCATATTACACAGCTTGGGTTATTATTATTATTATTATTATTAATACAGGACATTTAACCCTTTATATCCAGGAGTTTAATGCTGGGCTCTGGGTGTATTATATATCATATTACACAGCTTGGGTTATTATTATTATTATTAATACATGACATTTAACCCTTTATATCCAGGAGTTTAATGCTGGGCTCTTGGTGTATTATATATCATATTACACAGCTTGGGTTATTATTATTATTATTATTACTAATAAAGAGCAGTTAACCCTTTATATCCATGAGTTTAATGCTGGGCTCTGGGTGTATTATATATCATATTACACAGCTTGGGTTATTATTATTATTATTAATACAGGACATTTAACCCTTTATATCCAGGAGTTTAATGCTGGGCTCTGGGTGTAGTATATATCACATTACACAGCTTATGTTAATATTATTATTAATACAGGACATTTAACCCTTTATATCAAGGAGTTTAATGCTGGGCTCTGGGTGTATTATATATCATATTACACAGCTTGGGTTATTATTATTATTAATATAGGACATTTAACCCTTTATATCAAGGAGTTTAATGCTGGGCTCTTGGTGTATTATATATCATATTACACAGCTTGGGTTATTATTATTATTATTATTAATACAGGACATTTAACCCTTTATATCCAGGAGTTTAATGCTGGGCTCTGGGTGTATTATATATCATATTACACAGCTTGGGTTATTATTATTATTATTATTATTATTATTACTAATAAAGAGCAGTTAACCCTTTATATCCAGGAGTTTAATGCTGGGCTCTGGGTGTATTATATATCATATTACACAGCTTGAGTTATTATTATTATTATTATTATTATTCTTATTATTATTATTATTAATACAGGACATTTAACCCTTTATATCCAGGAGTTTAATGCTGGGCTCTGGGTGTATTATATATCATATTACACAGCTTGGGTTATTATTATTATTATTATTATTATTATTATTATTATTATTATTAATACAGGACATTTAACCCTTTATATCCAGGAGTTTAATGCTGGGCTCTGGGTGTATTATATATCATATTACACAGCTTGGGTTATTATTATTATTATTAATACAGGACATTTAACCCTTTATATCCAGGAGTTTAATGCTGGGCTCTGGGTGTAGTATATATCATATTACACAGCTTGGGTTATTATTATTATTATTAATACAGGACATTTAACCCTTTATATCCAGGAGTTTAATGCTGGGCTCTGGGTGTATGATATATCATATTACACAGCTTGGGTTATTATTATTATTATTATTATTATTATTAATCCAGGACATTTAACCCTTTATATCCAGGAGTTTAATGCTGGGCTCTGGGTGTATTATAAATCATATTACACAGCTTGGGTTATTATTATTATTATTATTATTATTATTATTATTAATACAGGACATTTAACCCTTTTTATCCGGGAGTTTAATGCTGGGCTCTGGTTGTATTATATATCATATTACACAGCTTGGGTTATTATTATTATTATTATTATTATTAATACATGACATTTAACCCTTTATATCCAGGAGTTTAATGCTGGTCTCTGGGTGTATTATATATCATATTACACAGCTTGGGTTATTGTTATTATTATTATTATTATTATTATTATTATTATTATTATTATTAATACAGGACATTTAACCCTTTATATCCAGGAGTTTAATGCTGGGCTCTGGGTGTATTATAAATCATATTACACAGCTTGGGTTATTATTATTATTATTATTATTATTATTATTATTAATACATGACATTTAACCCTTTATATCCAGGAGTTTAATGCTGGTCTCTGGGTGTATTATATATCATATTACACAGCTTGGGTTATTGTTATTATTATTATTATTATTATTATTATTATTATTATTATTAATACAGGACATTTAACCCTTTATATCCAGGAGTTTAATGCTGGGCTCTGGGTGTATTATATATCATATTACGCAGCTTGGGTTATTATTATTATTATTATTATTACTAATAAAGAGCATTTAACCCTTTATATCCAGGAGTTTAATGCTGGGCTCTGGGTGTATTATATATCATATTACGCAGCTTGGGTTATTATTATTATTATTATTAATACAGGACATTTAACCCTTTATATCCAGGAGTTTAATGCTGGGCTCTGGGTGTATTATATATCATATTACACAGCTTGGGTTATTATTATTATTATTATTATTAATACAGGACATTTAACCCTTTATATCCAGGAGTTTAATGCTGGGCTCTGGGTGTATTATATATCATATTACACAGCTTGGGTTATTATTATTATTATTATTATTAATACAGGACATTTAACCCTTTATATCCAGGAGTTTAATGCTGGGCTCTGGGTGTATGATATATCATATTACACAGCTTGGGTTATTATTATTATTATTATTATTATTATTAATCCAGGACATTTAACCCTTTATATCCAGGAGTTTAATGCTGGGCTCTGGGTGTATTATAAATCATATTACACAGCTTGGGTTATTATTATTATTATTATTATTATTATTATTATTAATACAGGACATTTAACCCTTTATATCCGGGAGTTTAATGCTGGGCTCTGGGTGTATTATATATCATATTACACAGCTTGGGTTATTATTATTATTATTATTATTATTAATACATGACATTTAACCCTTTATATCCAGGAGTTTAATGCTGGTCTCTGGGTGTATTATATATCATATTACACAGCTTGGGTTATTGTTATTATTATTATTATTATTATTATTATTATTATTATTATTAATACATGACATTTAACCCTTTATATCCAGGAGTTTAATGCTGGGCTCTGGGTGTATTATAAATCATATTACACAGCTTGGGTTATTATTATTATTATTATCAATACAGGACATTTAACCCTTTATATCCGGGAGTTTAATGCTGGGCTCTGGGTGTATTATATATCATATTACACAGCTTGGGTTATTATTATTATTATTATTATTATTAATACATGACATTTAACCCTTTATATCCAGGAGTTTAATGCTGGTCTCTGGGTGTATTATATATCATATTACACAGCTTGGGTTATTGTTATTATTATTATTATTATTATTATTATTATTATTATTATTAATACATGACATTTAACCCTTTATATCCGGGAGTTTAATGCTGGGCTCTGGGTGTATTATATATCATATTACACAGCTTGGGTTATTATTATTATTATTATTATTATTATTATTATTATTAATACAGGACATTTAACCCTTTATATCCAGGAGTTTAATGCTGGGCTCTGGGTGTATTATATATCATATTACACAGCTTGGGTTATTATTATTATTATTATTATTATTATTAATACAGGACATTTAACCCTTTATATCCAGGAGTTTAATGCTGGGCTCTTGGTGTATTATATATCATATTACACAGCTTGGGTTATTATTATTATTATTATTATTATTATTAATACAGGACATTTAACCCTTTATATCCAGGAGTTTAATGCTGGGCTCTGGGTGTATTATATATCATATTACACAGCTTGGGTTATTATTATTATTATTATTATTATTATTAATCCAGGACATTTAACCCTTTATATCCAGGAGTTTAATGCTGGGCTCTGGGTGTATTATAAATCATATTACACAGCTTGGGTTATTATTATTATTATTATTATTATTAATACAGGACATTTAACCCTTTATATCCGGGAGTTTAATGCTGGGCTCTGGGTGTATTATATATCATTTTACACAGCTTGGGTTATTATTATTATTATTATTATTATTAATACATGACATTTAACCCTTTATATCCAGAAGTTTAATGCTGGTCTCTGGGTGTATTATATATCATATTACACAGCTTGGGTTATTGTTATTATTATTATTATTATTATTATTATTAATACAGGACATTTAACCCTTTATATCCAGGAGTTTAATGCTGGGCTCTGGGTGTATTATATATCATATTACACAGCTTGGGTTATTATTATTATTATTATCAATACAGGACATTTAACCCTTTATATCCGGGAGTTTAATGCTGGGCTCTGGGTGTATTATATATCATATTACACAGCTTGGGTTATTATTATTATTATTATTATTATTATTATTATTATTAATACAGGACGTTTAACCCTTTATATCCAGGAGTTTAATGCTGGGCTCTGGGTGTATTATATATCATATTACACAGCTTGGGTTATTATTATTATTATTATTATTATTATTATTATTAATACAGGACATTTAACCCTTTATATCCAGGAGTTTAATGCTGGGCTCTTGGTGTATTATATATCATATTACACAGCTTGGGTTATTATTATTATTATTATTATTATTATTATTATTAATACAGGACATTTAACCCTTTATATCCAGGAGTTTAATGCTGGGCTCTGGGTGTATTATATATCATATTACACAGCTTGGGCTATTATTATTATTATTATTATTATTATTATTATTATTTTTATTATTACAGGACATTTAACCCTTTATATCCAGGAGTTTAATGCTGGGCTCTGGGTGTATTATATATCATATTACACAGCTTGGGTTATTATTATTATTATTATTATTATTATTATTATTATTAATACAGGACATTTAACCCTTTATATCCAGGAGTTTAATGCTGGGCTCTGGGTGTATTATATATCATATTACACAGCTTGGGTTATTATTATTATTATTATTATTATTATTATTAATAATACAGGACATTTAACCCTTTATATCCAGGAGTTTAATGCTGGGCTCTGGATGTATTATATATCATATTAGACAGCTTGGGTTATTATTATTATTATTATTATTATTATTAATATTAATACAGTACATTTAACCCTTTATATCCAGGAGTTTAATGCTGGGCTCTGGGTGTATTATATATCATATTACACAGCTTGGGTTATTATTATTATTATTATTATTATTATTAATATTAATACAGGACATTTAACCCTTTATATCCAGGAGTTTAATGCTGGGCTCTGGGTGTATTATATATCCTATTACACAGCTTGGGTTATTATTATTATTATTATTATTAATACAGGACATTTAACCCTTTATATCCAGGAGTTTAATGCTGGGCTCTGGGTGTATTATATATCATATTACGCAGCTTGGGTTATTATTATTATTATTATTATTACTAATAAAGAGCATTTAACCCTTTATATCCAGGAGTTTAATGCTGGGCTCTGGGTGTATTATATATCATATTACGCAGCTTGGGTTATTATTATTATTATTATTAATACAGGACATTTAACCCTTTATATCCAGGAGTTTAATGCTGGGCTCTGGGTGTATTATATATCATATTACACAGCTTGGGTTATTATTATTATTATTATTATTAATACAGGACATTTAACCCTTTATATCCAGGAGTTTAATGCTGGGCTCTGGGTGTATTATATATCATATTACACAGCTTGGGTTATTATTATTATTATTAATACATGACATTTAACCCTTTATATCCAGGAGTTTAATGCTGGGCTCTTGGTGTATTATATATCATATTACACAGCTTGGGTTATTATTATTATTATTATTACTAATAAAGAGCAGTTAACCCTTTATATCCATGAGTTTAATGCTGGGCTCTGGGTGTATTATATATCATATTACACAGCTTGGGTTATTATTATTATTATTAATACAGGACATTTAACCCTTTATATCCAGGAGTTTAATGCTGGGCTCTGGGTGTAGTATATATCACATTACACAGCTTATGTTAATATTATTATTAATACAGGACATTTAACCCTTTATATCAAGGAGTTTAATGCTGGGCTCTGGGTGTATTATATATCATATTACACAGCTTGGGTTATTATTATTATTAATATAGGACATTTAACCCTTTATATCAAGGAGTTTAATGCTGGGCTCTTGGTGTATTATATATCATATTACACAGCTTGGGTTATTATTATTATTATTATTAATACAGGACATTTAACCCTTTATATCCAGGAGTTTAATGCTGGGCTCTGGGTGTATTATATATCATATTACACAGCTTGGGTTATTATTATTATTATTATTATTATTATTACTAATAAAGAGGAGTTAACCCTTTATATCCAGGAGTTTAATGCTGGGCTCTGGGTGTATTATATATCATATTACACAGCTTGAGTTATTATTATTATTATTATTATTATTATTATTATTATTATTATTAATACAGGACATTTAACCCTTTATATCCAGGAGTTTAATGCTGGGCTCTGGATGTATTATATATCATATTACACAGCTTGGGTTATTATTATTATTATTATTATTATTAATACAGGACATTTAACCCTTTATATCAAATAGTTTAATGCTGGGCTCTGGGTGTATTATATATCATATTACACAGCTTGGGTTATTATTATTATTATTATTATTATTAATACAGGACATTTAACCCTTTATATCCAGGAGTTTAATGCTGGGCTCTGGGTGTATTATATATCATATTACACAGCTTGGGTTATTATTATTATTATTATTATTATTAATACAGGACATTTAACCCTTTATATCCAGGAGTTTAATGCTGGGCTCTGGATGTATTATATATCATATTACACAGCTTGGGTTATTATTATTATTATTATTATTAATCCAGGACATTTAACCCTTTATATCCAGGAGTTTAATGCTGGGCTCTGGATGTATTATATATCATATTACACAGCTTGGGTTATTATTATTATTATTATTAATACAGGACATTTAACCCTTTATATCCAGGAGTTTAATGCTGGGCTCTGGATGTATTATATATCATATTACACAGCTTGGTTTATTATTATTATTATTATTATTATTATTAATACAGGACATTTAACCCTTTATATCCAGGAGTTTAATGCTGGGCTCTGGGTGTATTATATATCATATTACACAGCTTGGGTTATTATTATTATTATTATTATTAATACAGGACATTTAACCCTTTATATCCAGGAGTTTAATGCTGGGCTCTGGGTGTATTATATATCATATTACACAGCTTGGGTTATTATTATTATTATTATTATTATTATTAATACAGGACATTTAACTCTTTATATCCAGGAGTTTAATGCTGGCTCTGGGTGTATTATATATCATATTACACAGCTTGGGTTATTATTATTATTATTATTATTATTAATCGAGGACATTTAACCCTTTATATCCAGGAGTTTAATGCTGGGCTCTGGGTGTAGTATATATCATATTACACAGCTTGGGTTATTATTATTATTATTATTATTATTATTATTATTATTAATACAGGACATTTAACCCTTTATATCCAGGAGTTTAATGCTGGGCTCTGGGTGTATTATATATCATATTACACAGCTTGGGTTATTAGTATTATTATTATTATTATTATTAATACATGACATTTAACCCTTTATATCCAGGAGTTTAATGCTGGGCTCTGGGTGTATTATATATCATATTACACAGCTTGGGTTATTATTATTATTATTATTATTATTATTATTAATACAGGACAATTAACCCTTTATATCCAGGAGTTTAATGCTGGGCTCTGGGTGTATTATATATCATATTACACAGCTTGGCTTATTATTATTATTATTATTAATACAGGACATTTAACCCTTTATATCCAGGAGTTTAATGCTGGGCTCTGGGTGTATTATATATCATAATACACAGCTTGGGTTATTATTATTATTATTAATACAGGACATTTAACCCTTTATATCCAGGAGTTTAATGCTGGGCTCTGGGTGTATTATATATCATATTACACAGCTTGGGTTATTATTATTATTATTATTATTATTATTATCAATACAGGACATTTAACCCTTTATATCCAGGAGTTTAATGCTGGGCTCTGGGTGTATTATATATCATATTACACAGCTTTGGTTATTATTATTATTATTATTATTATTATTAATACAGGACATTTAACCCTTTATATCCAGAAGTTTAATGCTGGGCTCTGGGTGTATTATATATCATATTACACAGCTTGGGTTATTATTATTATTATTATTATTAATACAGGACATTTAACCCTTTAAATCCAGGAGTTTAATGCTGGACTCTGGGTGTATTATATATCATATTACACAGCTTGGGTTATTATTATTATTATTATTATTATTATTATTAATACAGGACATTTAACCCTTTATATCCAGGAGTTTAATGCTGGGCTCTGGGTGTATTATATATCATATTACACAGCTTGGGTTATTATTATTATTATTATTAATACAGGACATTTAACCCTTTATATCCAGGAGTTTAATGCTGGGCTCTGGGTGTATTATATATCATATTACACAGCTTGGGTTATTATTATTATTATTATTATCAATACAGGACATTTAACCCTTTATATCCAGGAGTTTAATGCTGGGCACGTGGTGTATTATATATCATATTACACAGCTTGGGTTATTATTATTATTATTATTATTATTATTATTATTATTATTATTAATACAGGACATTTAACCCTTTATATCCAGGAGTTTAATGCTGGGCTCTGGGTGTATTATATATCATATTACACAGCTTGGGCTATTATTATTATTATTATTATTATTATTATTATTATTATTTTTATTATTACAGGACATTTAACCCTTTATATCCAGGAGTTTAATGCTGGGCTCTGGGTGTATTATATATCATATTACACAGCTTGGGTTATTATTATTATTATTATTATTATTATTATTATTACAGGACATTTAACCCTTTATATCCAGGAGTTTAATGCTGGGCTCTGGGTGTATTATATATCATATTACACAGCTTGGGTTATTATTATTATTATTATTAATAATACAGGACATTTAACCCTTTATATCCAGGATTTTAATGCTGGGCTCTGGATGTATTATATATCATATTAGACAGCTTGGGTTATTATTATTATTATTATTATTATTATTATTAATATTAATACAGGACATTTAACCCTTTATATCCAGGAGTTTAATGCTGGGCTCTGGGTGTATTATATATCATATTACACAGCTTGGGTTATTATTATTATTATTATCAATACAGGACATTTAACCCTTTATATCCGGGAGTTTAATGCTGGGCTCTGGGTGTATTATATATCATATTACACAGCTTGGGTTATTATTATTATTATTATTATTATTATTATTATTATTAATACAGGACATTTAACCCTTTATATCCAGGAGTTTAATGCTGGGCTCTGGGTGTATTATATATCATATTACACAGCTTGGGTTATTATTATTATTATTATTATTATTATTAATACAGGACATTTAACCCTTTATATCCAGGAGTTTAATGCTGGGCTCTTGGTGTATTATATATCATATTACACAGCTTGGGTTATTATTATTATTATTATTATTATTATTAATACAGGACATTTAACCCTTTATATCCAGGAGTTTAATGCTGGGCTCTGGGTGTATTATATATCATATTACACAGCTTGGGTTATTATTATTATTATTATTATTATTATTAATCCAGGACATTTAACCCTTTATATCCAGGAGTTTAATGCTGGGCTCTGGGTGTATTATAAATCATATTACACAGCTTGGGTTATTATTATTATTATTATTATTATTAATACAGGACATTTAACCCTTTATATCCGGGAGTTTAATGCTGGGCTCTGGGTGTATTATATATCATATTACACAGCTTGGGTTATTATTATTATTATTATTATTATTAATACATGACATTTAACCCTTTATATCCAGAAGTTTAATGCTGGTCTCTGGGTGTATTATATATCATATTACACAGCTTGGGTTATTGTTATTATTATTATTATTATTATTATTATTAATACAGGACATTTAACCCTTTATATCCAGGAGTTTAATGCTGGGCTCTGGGTGTATTATATATCATATTACACAGCTTGGGTTATTATTATTATTATTATCAATACAGGACATTTAACCCTTTATATCCGGGAGTTTAATGCTGGGCTCTGGGTGTATTATATATCATATTACACAGCTTGGGTTATTATTATTATTATTATTATTATTATTATTATTAATACAGGACGTTTAACCCTTTATATCCAGGAGTTTAATGCTGGGCTCTGGGTGTATTATATATCATATTACACAGCTTGGGTTATTATTATTATTATTATTATTATTATTATTATTAATACAGGACATTTAACCCTTTATATCCAGGAGTTTAATGCTGGGCTCTTGGTGTATTATATATCATATTACACAGCTTGGGTTATTATTATTATTATTATTATTATTATTATTATTAATACAGGACATTTAACCCTTTATATCCAGGAGTTTAATGCTGGGCTCTGGGTGTATTATATATCATATTACACAGCTTGGGCTATTATTATTATTATTATTATTATTATTATTATTATTATTATTTTTATTATTACAGGACATTTAACCCTTTATATCCAGGAGTTTAATGCTGGGCTCTGGGTGTATTATATATCATATTACACAGCTTGGGTTATTATTATTATTATTATTATTATTATTATTATTAATACAGGACATTTAACCCTTTATATCCAGGAGTTTAATGCTGGGCTCTGGGTGTATTATATATCATATTACACAGCTTGGGTTATTATTATTATTATTATTATTATTATTATTAATAATACAGGACATTTAACCCTTTATATCCAGGAGTTTAATGCTGGGCTCTGGATGTATTATATATCATATTAGACAGCTTGGGTTATTATTATTATTATTATTATTATTATTATTAATATTAATACAGTACATTTAACCCTTTATATCCAGGAGTTTAATGCTGGGCTCTGGGTGTATTATATATCATATTACACAGCTTGGGTTATTATTATTATTATTATTATTATTATTATTAATATTAATACAGGACATTTAACCCTTTATATCCAGGAGTTTAATGCTGGGCTCTGGGTGTATTATATATCCTATTACACAGCTTGGGTTATTATTATTATTATTATTATTAATACAGGACATTTAACCCTTTATATCCAGGAGTTTAATGCTGGGCTCTGGGTGTATTATATATCATATTACGCAGCTTGGGTTATTATTATTATTATTATTATTACTAATAAAGAGCATTTAACCCTTTATATCCAGGAGTTTAATGCTGGGCTCTGGGTGTATTATATATCATATTACGCAGCTTGGGTTATTATTATTATTATTATTAATACAGGACATTTAACCCTTTATATCCAGGAGTTTAATGCTGGGCTCTGGGTGTATTATATATCATATTACACAGCTTGGGTTATTATTATTATTATTATTATTAATACAGGACATTTAACCCTTTATATCCAGGAGTTTAATGCTGGGCTCTGGGTGTATTATATATCATATTACACAGCTTGGGTTATTATTATTATTATTAATACATGACATTTAACCCTTTATATCCAGGAGTTTAATGCTGGGCTCTTGGTGTATTATATATCATATTACACAGCTTGGGTTATTATTATTATTATTATTACTAATAAAGAGCAGTTAACCCTTTATATCCATGAGTTTAATGCTGGGCTCTGGGTGTATTATATATCATATTACACAGCTTGGGTTATTATTATTATTATTAATACAGGACATTTAACCCTTTATATCCAGGAGTTTAATGCTGGGCTCTGGGTGTAGTATATATCACATTACACAGCTTATGTTAATATTATTATTAATACAGGACATTTAACCCTTTATATCAAGGAGTTTAATGCTGGGCTCTGGGTGTATTATATATCATATTACACAGCTTGGGTTATTATTATTATTAATATAGGACATTTAACCCTTTATATCAAGGAGTTTAATGCTGGGCTCTTGGTGTATTATATATCATATTACACAGCTTGGGTTATTATTATTATTATTATTAATACAGGACATTTAACCCTTTATATCCAGGAGTTTAATGCTGGGCTCTGGGTGTATTATATATCATATTACACAGCTTGGGTTATTATTATTATTATTATTATTATTATTATTACTAATAAAGAGCAGTTAACCCTTTATATCCAGGAGTTTAATGCTGGGCTCTGGGTGTATTATATATCATATTACACAGCTTGAGTTATTATTATTATTATTATTATTATTATTATTATTATTATTATTATTAATACAGGACATTTAACCCTTTATATCCAGGAGTTTAATGCTGGGCTCTGGATGTATTATATATCATATTACACAGCTTGGGTTATTATTATTATTATTATTATTATTAATACAGGACATTTAACCCTTTATATCAAGGAGTTTAATGCTGGGCTCTGGGTGTATTATATATCATATTACACAGCTTGGGTTATTATTATTATTATTATTATTATTAATACAGGACATTTAACCCT
Organism: Pelodytes ibericus; assembly: GCA_036172795.1. Lineage (NCBI taxonomy): Eukaryota > Metazoa > Chordata > Amphibia > Anura > Pelodytidae > Pelodytes > Pelodytes ibericus. Next base: position 233,384,968 of record CM069858.1, read on the forward strand.
TTATATCCAGGAGTTTAATGCTGGGCTCTGGGTGTATTATATATCATATTACACAGCTTGGGTTATTATTATTATTATTATTATTATTAATACAGGACATTTAACCCTTTATATCCAGGAGTTTAATGCTGGGCTCTGGATGTATTATATATCATATTACACAGCTTGGGTTATTATTATTATTATTATTATTAATCCAGGACATTTAACCCTTTATATCCAGGAGTTTAATGCTGGGCTCTGGATGTATTATATATCATATTACACAGCTTGGGTTATTATTATTATTATTATTAATACAGGACATTTAACCCTTTATATCCAGGAGTTTAATGCTGGGCTCTGGATGTATTATATATCATATTACACAGCTTGGTTTATTATTATTATTATTATTATTATTATTAATACAGGACATTTAACCCTTTATATCCAGGAGTTTAATGCTGGGCTCTGGGTGTATTATATATCATATTACACAGCTTGGGTTATTATTATTATTATTATTATTAATACAGGACATTTAACCCTTTATATCCAGGAGTTTAATGCTGGGCTCTGGGTGTATTATATATCATATTACACAGCTTGGGTTATTATTATTATTATTATTATTATTATTAATACAGGACATTTAACTCTTTATATCCAGGAGTTTAATGCTGGCTCTGGGTGTATTATATATCATATTACACAGCTTGGGTTATTATTATTATTATTATTATTATTAATCGAGGACATTTAACCCTTTATATCCAGGAGTTTAATGCTGGGCTCTGGGTGTAGTATATATCATATTACACAGCTTGGGTTATTATTATTATTATTATTATTATTATTATTATTATTAATACAGGACATTTAACCCTTTATATCCAGGAGTTTAATGCTGGGCTCTGGGTGTATTATATATCATATTACACAGCTTGGGTTATTAGTATTATTATTATTATTATTATTAATACATGACATTTAACCCTTTATATCCAGGAGTTTAATGCTGGGCTCTGGGTGTATTATATATCATATTACACAGCTTGGGTTATTATTATTATTATTATTATTATTATTATTAATACAGGACAATTAACCCTTTATATCCAGGAGTTTAATGCTGGGCTCTGGGTGTATTATATATCATATTACACAGCTTGGCTTATTATTATTATTATTATTAATACAGGACATTTAACCCTTTATATCCAGGAGTTTAATGCTGGGCTCTGGGTGTATTATATATCATAATACACAGCTTGGGTTATTATTATTATTATTAATACAGGACATTTAACCCTTTATATCCAGGAGTTTAATGCTGGGCTCTGGGTGTATTATATATCATATTACACAGCTTGGGTTATTATTATTATTATTATTATTATTATTATCAATACAGGACATTTAACCCTTTATATCCAGGAGTTTAATGCTGGGCTCTGGGTGTATTATATATCATATTACACAGCTTTGGTTATTATTATTATTATTATTATTATTATTAATACAGGACATTTAACCCTTTATATCCAGAAGTTTAATGCTGGGCTCTGGGTGTATTATATATCATATTACACAGCTTGGGTTATTATTATTATTATTATTATTAATACAGGACATTTAACCCTTTAAATCCAGGAGTTTAATGCTGGACTCTGGGTGTATTATATATCATATTACACAGCTTGGGTTATTATTATTATTATTATTATTATTATTAATACAGGACATTTAACCCTTTATATCCAGGAGTTTAATGCTGGGCTCTGGGTGTATTATATATCATATTACACAGCTTGGGTTATTATTATTATTATTATTAATACAGGACATTTAACCCTTTATATCCAGGAGTTTAATGCTGGGCTCTGGGTGTATTATATATCATATTACACAGCTTGGGTTATTATTATTATTATTATTATCAATACAGGACATTTAACCCTTTATATCCAGGAGTTTAATGCTGGGCACGTGGTGTATTATATATCATATTACACAGCTTGGGTTATTATTATTATTATTATTATTATTATTATTATTATTAATACAGGACATTTAACCCTTTATATCCAGGAGTTTAATGCTGGGCTCTGGGTGTATTATATATCATATTACACAGCTTGGGTTATTATTATTATTATTATTATTATTATTATTATTATTTTTATTATTACAGGACATTTAACCCTTTATATCCAGGAGTTTAATGCTGGGCTCTGGGTGTATTATATATCATATTACACAGCTTGGGTTATTATTATTATTATTATTATTATTATTATTATTACAGGACATTTAACCCTTTATATCCAGGAGTTTAATGCTGGGCTCTGGGTGTATTATATATCATATTACACAGCTTGGGTTATTATTATTATTATTATTAATAATACAGGACATTTAACCCTTTATATCCAGGATTTTAATGCTGGGCTCTGGATGTATTATATATCATATTAGACAGCTTGGGTTATTATTATTATTATTATTATTATTAATATTAATACAGGACATTTAACCCTTTATATCCAGGAGTTTAATGCTGGGCTCTGGGTGTATTATATATCATATTACACAGCTTGGGTTATTATTATTATTATTATTATTAATACAGGACATTTAACCCTTTATATCCAGGAGTTTAATGCTGTGCTCTGGGTGTATTATATATCATATTACGCAGCTTGGGTTATTATTATTATTATTATTAATACAGGACATTTAACCCTTTATATCCAGGAGTTTAATGCTGGGCTCTGGGTGTATTATATATCATATTACGCAGCTTGGGTTAATATTATTATTATTATTATTACTAATAAAGAGCAGTTAACCCTTTATATCCAGGAGTTTAATGCTGGGCTCTGGGTGTATTATATATCATATTACGCAGCTTGGGTTATTATTATTATTATTAATATAGGACATTTAACCCTTTATATCAAGGAGTTTAATGCTGGGCTCTTGGTGTATTATATATCATATTACACAGCTTGGGTTATTATTATTATTATTATTATTATTAATACAGGACATTTAACCCTTTATATCCAGGAGTTTAATGCTGGGCTCTGGGTGTATTATATATCATATTACACAGCTTGGGTTATTATTATTATTATTATTATTACTAATAAAGAGCAGTTAACCCTTTATATCCAGGAGTTTAATGCTGGGGTCTGGGTGTATTATATATCATATTACACAGCTTGAGTTATTATTATTATTATTATTATTATTATTATTATTATTATTATTATTAATACAGGACATTTAACCCTTTATATCCAGGAGTTTAATGCTGGGCTCTGGATGTATTATATATCATATTACACAGCTTGGGTTATTATTATTATTATTATTATTATTATTATTATTAATACAGGACATTTAACCCTTTATATCAAGGAGTTTAATGCTGGGCTCTGGGTGTATTATATATCATATTACACAGCTTGGGTTATTATTATTATTATTATTATTATTAATACAGGACATTTAACCCTTTATATCCAGGAGTTTAATGCTGGGCTCTGGGTGTATTATATATCATATTACACAGCTTGGGTTATTATTATTATTATTATTATTATTAATACAGGACATTTAACCCTTTATATCCAGGAGTTTAATGCTGGGCTCTGGGTGTATTATATATCATATTACACAGCTTGGGTTATTATTATTATTATTAATACAGGACATTTAACCCTTTATATCCAGGAGTTTAATGCTGGGCTCTGGGTGTAGTATATATCATATTACACAGCTTGGGTTATTATTATTATTATTATTAATACAGGACATTTAACCCTTTATATCCAGGAGTTTAATGCTGGGCTCTGGGTGTATTATATATCATATTACACAGCTTGGGTTATTATTATTATTATTATTATTATTATTATTATTATTATTATTATTATTAATCCAGGACATTTAACCCTTTATATCCAGGAGTTTAATGCTGGGCTCTGGGTGTATTATATATCATATTACACAGCTTGGGTTATTATTATTATTATTATTATTAATACAGGACATTTAACCCTTTATATCCGGGAGTTTAATGCTGGGCTCTGGGTGTATTATATATCATATTACACAGCTTGGGTTATTATTATTATTATTATTATTATTAATACATGACATTTAACCCTTTATATCCAGGAGTTTAATGCTGGTCTCTGGGTGTATTATATATCATATTACACAGCTTGGGTTATTGTTATTATTATTATTATTATTATTATTATTATTATTATTAATACAGGACATTTAACCCTTTATATCCAGGAGTTTAATGCTGGGCTCTGGGTGTATTATATATCATATTACACAGCTTGGGTTATTATTATTATTATTATTATTATTAATACATGACATTTAACCCTTTATATCCAGGAGTTTAATGCTGGGCTCTGGGTGTATTATATATCATATTACACAGCTGGGTTATTATTATTATTATTATTATTAATACAGGACATTTAACCCTTTATATCCAGGAGTTTAATGCTGGGCTCTGGATGTATTATATATCATATTACACAGCTTGGGTTATTATTATTATTTTTATTATTATTATTAATACATGACATTTAACCCTTTATATCCAGGAGTTTAATGCTGGGCTCTGGGTGTATTATATATCATATTACACAGCTTGGGTTATTATTATTATTATTATTATTATTATTATTATTATTATTAATACAGGACATTTAACCCTTTATATCCAGGAGTTTAATGCTGGGCTCTGGGTGTATTATATATCATATTACACAGCTTGGGTTATTATTATTATTATTGTTATTATTATTAATACAGGACATTTAACCCTTTATATCCAGGAGTTTAATGCTGGGCTCTGGGTGTATTATATATCATATTACACAGCTTGGGTTATTATTATTATTATTATTATTATTATTATTATTAATACAGGACATTTAACCCTTTATATCCAGGAGTTTAATGCTGGGCTCTGGGTGTATTATATATCATATTACACAGCTTGGGTTATTATTATTATTATTAATACAGGACATTTAACCCTTTATATCCAGGAGTTTAATGCTGGGCTCTGGGTGTAGTATATATCATATTACACAGCTTGGGTTATTGTTATTATTATTATTATTATTATTATTATTATTATTAATACATGACATTTAACCCTTTATATCCAGGAGTTTAATGCTGGGCTCTGGGTGTATTATATATCATATTACACAGCTTGGGTTATTATTATTATTATTATTATTATTATTATTATTAATACATGACATTTAACCCTTTATATCCAGGAGTTTAATGCTGGGCTCTGGATGTATTATATATCATATTACACAGCTTGGGTTATTATTATTATTATTATTATTATTATTATTATTATTAATACATGACATTTAACCCTTTATATCCAGGAGTTTAATGCTGGGCTCTGGGTGTATTATATATCATATTACACAGCTTGGGTTATTATTATTATTATTATTATTATTATTATTATTAATACAGGACATTTAACCCTTTATATCCAGGAGTTTAATGCTGGGCTCTGGATGTATTATATATCATATTACACAGCTTGGGTTATTATTATTATTATTATTATTATTATTATTAATACAGGACATTTAACCCTTTATATCCAGGAGTTTAATGCTGGGCTCTGGGTGTATTATATATCATATTACACAGCTTGGGTTATTATTATTATTATTATTATTATTATTATTATTATTAATACAGGACATTTAACCCTTTATATCCAGGAGTTTAATGCTGGGCTCTGGGTGTATTATATATCATATTACACAGCTTGGGTTATTATTATTATTATTAATACAGGACATTTAACCCTTTATATCCAGGAGTTTAATGCTGGGCTCTGGGTGTAGTATATATCATATTACACAGCTTGGGTTATTGTTATTATTATTATTATTATTATTATTATTATTATTATTAATACATGACATTTAACCCTTTATATCCAGGAGTTTAATGCTGGGCTCTGGGTGTATTATATATCATATTACACAGCTTGGGTTATTATTATTATTATTATTATTATTATTATTATTATTATTATTAATACATGACATTTAACCCTTTATATCCAGGAGTTTAATGCTGGGCTCTGGGTGTATTATATATCATATTACACAGCTTGGGTTATTATTATTATTATTATTATTATTAATACATGACATTTAACCCTTTAAATCCAGGAGTTTAATGCTGGGCTCTGGGTGTATTATATATCATATTACACAGCTTGAGTTATTATTATTATTATTATTATTATTATTAATACAGGACATTTAACCCTTTATATCCGGGAGTTTAATGCTGGGCTCTGGGTGTATTATATATCATATTACACAGCTTGGGTTATTATTATTATTATTATTATTATTAATATTATTATTATTATTATTAATACAGGACATTTAACCCTTTATATCCAGGAGTTTAATGCTGGGCTCTGGGTGTATTATATATCATATTACACAGCTTGGGCTATTATTATTATTATTATTATTATTATTATTATTATTATTATTAATACATGACATTTAACCCTTTATATCCAGGAGTTTAATGCTGGGCTCTGGGTGTATTATATATCATATTACACAGCTTGGGTTATTATTATTATTATTATTAATACAGGACATTTAACCCTTTATATCCGGGAGTTTAATGCTGGGCTCTGGATGTATTATATATCATATTACACAGCTTGGGTTATTATTATTATTATTATTAATACAGGACATTTAACCCTTTATATCCAGGAGTTTAATGCTGGGCTCTGGGTGTATTATATATCATATTACACAGCTTGGGTTATTATTATTATTATTATTATTACTAATAAAGAGCAGTTAACCCTTTATATCCAGGAGTTTAATGCTGGGGTCTGGGTGTATTATATATCATATTACACAGCTTGGGTTATTATTATTATTATTATTAATACAGGACATTTAACCCTTTATATCCAGGAGTTTAATGCTGGGCTCTGGGTGTATTATATATCATATTACACAGCTTGGGTTATTATTATTATTATTATTATTATTATTATTATTATTATTATTATTAATACAGGACATTTAACCCTTTATATCCAGGAGTTTAATGCTGGGCTCTGGGTGTATTATATATCATATTACACAGCTTGGGTTATTATTATTATTATTATTATTATTATTATTATTAATACAGGACATTTAACCCTTTATATCCAGGAGTTTAATGCTGGGCTCTGGATGTATTATATATCATATTACACAGCTTGGGCTATTATTATTATTATTATTATTATTATTATTATTATTATTAATACAGGACATTTAACCCTTTATATCCAGGAGTTTAATGCTGGGCTCTGGGTGTATTATATATCATATTACACAGCTTGGGTTATTATTATTATTATTATTATTATTATTATTATTATTAATACATGACATTTAACCCTTTATATCCAGGAGTTTAATGCTGGGCTCTGGATGTATTATATATCATATTACACAGCTTGGGTTATTATTATTATTATTATTATTATTATTATTATTATTATTAATACATGACATTTAACCCTTTATATCCAGGAGTTTAATGCTGGGCTCTGGGTGTATTATATATCATATTACACAGCTATTATTATTATTATTATTAATACAGGACATTTAACCCTTTATATCCAGGAGTTTAATGCTGGGCTCTGGATGTATTATATATCATATTACACAGCTTGGGTTATTATTATTATTATTATTATTATTATTATTAATACAGGACATTTAACCCTTTATATCCAGGAGTTTAATGCTGGGCTCTGGGTGTATTATATATCATATTACACAGCTTGGGTTATTATTATTATTATTATTATTATTATTATTAATAAAGGACATTTAACCCTTTATATCCAGGAGTTTAATGCTGGGCTCTGGGTGTATTATATATCATATTACACAGCTTGGGTTATTATTATTATTATTAATACAGGACATTTAACCCTTTATATCCAGGAGTTTAATGCTGGGCTCTGGGTGTAGTATATATCATATTACACAGCTTGGGTTATTGTTATTATTATTATTATTATTATTATTATTATTATTATTATTAATACATGACATTTAACCCTTTATATCCAGGAGTTTAATGCTGGGCTCTGGGTGTATTATATATCATATTACACAGCTTGGGTTATTATTATTATTATTATTATTATTATTATTATTATTATTATTATTATTATTAATACATGACATTTAACCCTTTATATCCAGGAGTTTAATGCTGGGCTCTGGGTGTATTATATATCATATTACACAGCTTGGGTTATTATTATTATTATTATTATTATTAATACATGACATTTAACCCTTTAAATCCAGGAGTTTAATGCTGGGCTCTGGGTGTATTATATATCATATTACACAGCTTGAGTTATTATTATTATTATTATTATTATTATTAATACAGGACATTTAACCCTTTATATCCGGGAGTTTAATGCTGGGCTCTGGGTGTATTATATATCATATTACACAGCTTGGGTTATTATTATTATTATTATTATTATTATTATTATTATTATTATTATTATTAATACAGGACATTTAACCCTTTATATCCAGGAGTTTAATGCTGGGCTCTGGGTGTATTATATATCATATTACACAGCTTGGGCTATTATTATTATTATTATTATTATTATTATTATTATTAATACATGACATTTAACCCTTTATATCCAGGAGTTTAATGCTGGGCTCTGGGTGTATTATATATCATATTACACAGCTTGGGTTATTATTATTATTATTATTAATACAGGACATTTAACCCTTTATATCCGGGAGTTTAATGCTGGGCTCTGGATGTATTATATATCATATTACACAGCTTGGGTTATTATTATTATTATTATTAATACAGGACATTTAACCCTTTATATCCAGGAGTTTAATGCTGGGCTCTGGGTGTATTATATATCATATTACACAGCTTGGGTTATTATTATTATTATTATTATTACTAATAAAGAG
>CM069858.1:233396547-233416547 GCA_036172795.1 Pelodytes ibericus
CCCGGAGAGAGAGAGAGAGACCCCCGGAGAGAGAGAGAGAGACCCCCGGGGAGAGAGAGAGAGACCCCCGGGGAGAGAGAGAGAGACTCCCGGGGAGAGAGAGAGACCCCCGGGGAGAGAGAGAGACCCCCGGGGAGAGAGAAATGATGACCCAGAGAGAGAGAGCGAGAGAGATGATGACCCAGAGAGAGAGAGAGAGATGATGACCCAGAGAGAGAGATATGATGACCCAGAGAGAGAGATGATGACCAAGAGAGAGAGAGATGATGACCCAGGGAGAGAGAGAGAGAGAGATGATGATGACCCAGGGATAGAGAGAGAGAGAGATGATGACCCAGAGAGAGAGAGAGATATGATGACCCAGAGAGAGAGAGAGAGAGAGAGAGAGATGATGACCCAGAGAGAGAGAGAGAGATGATGACCCAGAGAGAGAGAGAGAGATGATGACCCAGAGAGAGAGAGAGCGATGATGACCCAGAGAGAGAGAGAGAGATGATGACCCAGAGAGAGAGACAGAGATGATGACCCAGAGAGAGAGAGAGAGAGAGAGAGATGATGACCCAGAGAGAGAGAGAGATGATGACCCAGAGAGAGAGAGAGAGAGATGATGACCCAGAGAGAGAGAGAGAGAGAGATGATGACCCAGAGAGAGAGAGATGATGATGACCCAGAGAGAGAGAGAGAGAGATGATGACCCAGAGAGAGAGAGAGAGAGAGATGATGACCCAGAGAGAGAGAGAGATGATGACCCAGAGAGAGAGAGAGAGAGATGATGACCCAGGGGGAGAGAGAGAGAGAGAGAGAGAGAGAGAGATGATGACCCAGGGAGAGAGAGAGAGAGAGAGAGATGATGACCCAGAGAGAGAGAGAGAGATATGATGACCCAGAGAGAGAGAGAGATGATGACCCAGAGAGAGAGAGAGAGAGAGAGAGAGATGATGACCCAGAGAGAGAGATGATGACCCAGAGAGAGATATGATGACCCAGAGAGAGAGATATGATGACCCAGAGAGAGAGATATGATGACCCAGAGAGAGAGATATGATGACCCAGAGAGAGAGAGAGAGAGAGAGAGAGATGATGACCCAGAGAGAGAGAGAGAGAGATATGATGACCCAGAGAGAGAGAGATATGATGACCCAGAGAGAGAGAGATATGATGACCCAGAGAGAGAGATATGATGACCCAGAGAGAGAGAGATATGATGACCCAGAGAGAGAGAGATATGATGACCCAGAGAGAGAGAGATGATGACCCAGAGAGAGAGAGAGAGATGATGACCCAGAGAGAGAGAGATGATGACCCAGAGAGAGAGAGATGATGACCCAGAGAGAGAGAGAGAGAGACATGATGACCCAGAGAGAGAGAGAGAGATGATGACCCAGAGAGAGAGAGCGAGAGAGATGATGACCCAGAGAGAGAGAGAGAGATGATGACCCAGAGAGAGAGAGAGAGAGAGATGGTAACCCAGAGAGAGAGAGAGAGAGATATGATGACCCAGAGAGAGAGATATGATGACCCAGAGAGAGAGATATGATGACCCAGAGAGAGAGATGATGACCCAGGGAGAGAGAGAGAGAGATGATGACCCAGGGATAGAGAGAGAGAGAGAGATGATGAGAGAGAGAGAGAGAGATGATGACCCAGAGAGAGAGAGAGAGAGAGAGAGGATGACCCAGAGAGAGAGAGAGAGAGATGATGACCCAGAGAGAGAGAGAGATATGATGACCCAGAGAGAGAGAGAGAGAGAGAGAGATGATGACCCAGAGAGAGAGAGAGAGAGAGAGAGAGATGATGACCCAGAGAGAGAGAGAGATGATGACCCAGAGAGAGAGAGAGAGAGAGATGATGACCCAGGGAGAGAGAGAGAGAGAGAGAGAGAGATGATGACCCAGGGAGAGAGAGAGATGATGACCCAGGGAGAGAGAGAGAGAGAGAGATGATGACCCAGGGAGAGAGAGAGAGAGAGATGATGACCCAGGGAGAGAGAGAGAGAGAGAGAGATGATGACCCAGAGAGAGAGAGAGAGAGAGATATGATGACCCAGAGAGAGAGAGAGAGAGATGATGACCCAGAGAGAGAGAGAGAGAGAGAGAGATGATGACCCAGAGAGAGAGAGAGAGATGATGACCCAGAGAGAGAGAGAGAGAGAGAGATGATGACCCAGAGAGAGAGAGAGAGAGAGATGATGACCCAGAGAGAGAGAGAGAGAGAGATGATGACCCAGAGAGAGAGAGAGAGAGATGATGACCCAGAGAGAGAGAGAGAGAGATGATGACCCAGAGAGAGAGAGAGAGAGAGAGAGAGAGAGATGATGACCCAGAGAGAGAGAGATGATGACCCAGAGAGAGAGAGAGAGAGAGATGATGACCCAGAGAGAGAGAGAGATGATGACCCAGAGAGAGAGAGAGAGAGATGATGACCCAGAGAGAGAGATGATGACCCAGAGAGAGAGATGATGACCCAGAGAGAGATATGATGACCCAAAGAGAGAGATATGATGACCCAGAGAGAGATAGAGAGAGAGATATGATGACCCAGAGAGAGAGAGATATGATGACCCAGAGAGAGAGAGATATGATGACCCAGAGAGAGAGAGATATGATGACCCAGAGAGAGAGAGAGATGATGACCGAGAGAGAGAGAGAGATGATGACCCAGAGAGAGAGAGAGAGATGATGACCCAGAGAGAGAGAGAGAGATGATGACCCAGAGAGAGAGAGAGAGATGATGACCCAGAGAGAGAGAGAGAGAGAGAGATGATGACCCAGAGAGAGAGAGAGATGATGACCCAGGGAGAGAGAGAGAGAGATGATGACCCAGGGAGAGAGAGAGAGAGATGATGACCCAGAGAGAGAGATATGATGACCCAGAGAGAGAGAGAGAGATATGATGACCCAGAGAGAGAGAGAGAGAGAGAGATATGATGACCCAGAGAGAGAGAGAGATGATGACCGAGAGAGAGAGAGAGAGATGATGACCCAGAGAGAGAGAGAGAGATGATGACCCAGAGAGAGAGAGAGAGAGATGATGACCCAGGGAGAGAGAGAGAGATGATGACCCAGAGAGAGAGAGAGAGAGATGATGACCCAGAGAGAGAGAGAGAGAGAGAGAGATGATGACCCAGAGAGAGAGAGAGAGAGAGATGATGACCCAGAGAGAGAGATGATGACCCAGAGAGAGAGAGAGATATGATGACCCAGAGAGAGAGAGAGATATGATGACCCAGAGAGAGAGAGAGATATGATGACCCAGAGAGAGAGAGAGATATGATGACCCAGAGAGAGAGATATGATGACCCAGAGAGAGAGAGAGAGATATGATGACCCAGAGAGAGAGAGAGAGAGAGAGATGATGACCGAGAGAGAGAGAGAGAGAGAGATGATATGACCCAGAGAGAGAGAGAGAGATGATGACCCAGAGAGAGAGAGAGAGATGATGACCCAGAGAGAGAGAGAGAGATGATGACCCAGAGAGAGAGAGAGAGATGATGACCCAGAGAGAGAGAGAGATGATGACCCAGAGAGAGAGAGAGATGATGACCCAGGGAGAGAGAGAGAGATGATGACCCAGAGAGAGAGAGAGATGATGACCCAGAGAGAGAGAGAGAGAGAGTTGATGATGACCCAGAGAGAGAGAGAGAGATGATGACCCAGAGAGAGAGAGATGATGACCCAGAGAGAGAGAGAGAGAGATATGATGACCCAGAGAGAGAGAGAGATATGATGACCCAGAGAGAGAGAGAGATATGATGACCCAGAGAGAGAGAGAGAGAGATGATGACCCAGAGAGAGAGAGAGAGAGATGATGACCCAGAGAGAGAGAGAGAGATGATGACCCAGGGAGAGAGAGAGAGAGATGATGACCCAGAGAGAGAGAGAGAGAGATATGATGACCCAGAGAGAGAGAGATATGATGACCCAGAGAGAGAGAGAGAGAGAGAGAGATATGATGACCCAGAGAGAGAGAGAGAGAGAGAGAGATATGATGACCCAGAGAGAGAGAGAGAGAGATATGATGACCCAGAGAGAGAGAGAGAGAGAGAGAGATATGATGACCCAGAGAGAGAGAGAGAGAGAGATGATGACCCAGAGAGAGAGAGAGATATGATGACCCAGAGAGAGAGAGAGATATGATGACCCAGAGAGAGAGAGCGAGAGAGAGATGATGACCCAGAGAGAGAGAGATGATGACCCAGGGAGAGAGAGAGAGAGAGAGAGAGATGATGACCCAGGGAGAGAGAGAGAGAGAGAGAGAGAGAGATGATGACCCAGGGAGAGAGAGAGAGAGAGAGAGAGAGAGAGAGAGAGAGATGATGACCCAGGGAGAGAGAGAGAGAGATATGATGACCCAGAGAGAGAGAGAGAGATGATGACCCAGGGAGAGAGAGAGAGAGAGATATGGTGACCCAGGGAGAGAGAGAGAGAGATGATGACCCAGGGAGAGAGAGAGAGATATGATGACCCAGAGAGAGAGAGATGATGACCCAGGGAGAGAGAGAGAGAGAGAGAGAGAGATGATGACCCAGGGAGAGAGAGAGAGAGAGAGATGATGACCCAGGGAGAGAGAGAGATGATGACCCAGGGAGAGAGAGATGATGACCCAGGGAGAGAGAGAGAGAGAGATGATGACCCAGGGAGAGAGAGAGAGAGAGATGATGACCCAGGGAGAGAGAGATGATGACCCAGGGAGAGAGAGAGAGAGAGAGATGATGATGATCCAGAGAGAGAGAGAGATGATGACCCAGGGAGAGAGAGAGAGAGAGAGATGATGACCCAGGGAGATAGAGAGATGATGACCCAGGGAGAGAGAGAGAGAGAGAGAGAGAGAGAGAGAGAGATGATGATGACCCAGGGAGAGAGAGCGAGAGAGAGAGATATGATGACCTAAGGGGAGTGGTGGACAGAGATAGATGATAGCCCACGTTGGGAGGGGGAGGAAGATAGAGAGATGATAGCCCAAAAGGGGGGGGGGGTTATATAGATGATACCCCTTTGGGTTGGAGGTAGAGAGACAGATGATAGCCCAAGAGGGGATGAGGAGAGAGATGTAAACCCGAGGTGGACAGAGAGATGATAACCTTTCTCTCGCCCTGCTCCCAAGGGGGTGGGGGGGGGGGAGAGAGAGATAATTGCCCAAAGAGGGAAGAGAGAGATGATAGCCCAAGGGTGGAGAGAGATAGAGAGATGATAACCCGAGGTGGACAGAGGGATGATAGCCCAAGGGTAGAGGGGAGAGAGATTTAATATCCCAAGGGGGGGGGGGGTAGAGATGATACCCCATGGGGGGGGAGATAGAGAGAGATGATAACCCGAGGGGGAGAGACAGATGATATCCCAAGGGGGGGGGGGGGAGATGATAGCCCAAGAGGGGAAGGGGAGAGAGAGAGAGAGATATGATAACCCAAGGGGGGAGAGGGAGAGAAAGATCTTAGCCCAAGGGGGGAGGGTGAGAGAGAGATGATAGTCCAAGGGGGGAGGGGAAGAAAGAGATGATAGCCCAAGGGGGAGAGAGAGATGATAGCCCAAGGGAGAGAGAGAGATGATAGCCCAAGGGAGAGAGAGAGATGATAGCTCAAGGGTGGAGATGATAGCCCGGGGAGATAGCAAGATTATAGCCTGCGAGGGAGATATGGTACCCCAGAGGGAGTTAGAGAGATGATGTGCAAGTGGGGTGGAGGTGCCCATATCGACCTTCCTCACTTTTCCCTTGCTGTGTTTGTCCTTTCACAGGTCCAGGGTGTCTGTGCGGCCATATGCTCAGGCAGCAGAGGTAATGTCAAATGTTGGCAAGTGAGTGAGTGTGATGCAATAAATTGTGATGGTGTACTTTAGTTACTTGTGACGCAGTATATTGCACTGATGTACTTATGGCACAGTATATTGCGCAGTTGTACTTGTGATGCATTATATTGTGCGGGTGTACTTGTGACGCAGTATATTGTTCAGGTGTACTTATGGCACAGTATAGTGTGCGGTTGTATTTGTGACGCAGTATAGTGTGCGGTTGTACTTGTGACGCAGTGTATTGTGCGGGTGTACTTGTGACGCAGTGTATTGTGCGGGTGTACTTGTGACGCAGTGTATTGTGTGGGTGTACTTGTGACGCAGTGTATTGTGCAGGTGTACTTGTGACGCAGTATATTGGGCGGTTGTACTTGTGACGCAGTATATTGTACTGGTGTACTTATGGCACAGTGTATTGTGCGGGTGTACTTGTGATGCAGTATATTGTGCAGGTGTACTTGTGACAGAGTATATTGTGCAGGTGTACTTGTGACGCAGTATATTGTGCAGGTGTACTTGTGACGCAGTATATTGTGCAGGTGTACGTGGGACGCAGTATATTGTGTGGTTGTACTTGTGACGCAGTATATTGTGCAGGTGTACTTGGGACGCAGTATATTGTACTGGTGTACTTATGGCACAGTGTATTGTGCAGGTGTACTTGTGACGCAGTGTATTGTGCGGGTGTACTTGTGACGCAGTGTATTGTGCGGGTGTACTTGTGACGCAGTATATTGTACTGGTGTACTTATGGCACAGTGTGTTGTGCGGGTGTACTTGTGACTCAGTATATTGTACTTATGGCACAGTGTATTGTGCGGGTGTACTTGTGACGCAGTGTATAGTGCGGGTGAACTTGTGACGCAGTGTATTGTGCGGGTGTACTTGTGACGCAGTGTATTGTGCGGGTGTACTTGTGACGCAGTATATTGTGCGTTTGTACTTGTGACGCAGTGTATTGTGCGGGTGTACTTGTGACGCAGTATATCGTGCGGGTGTACTTGTGACGCAGTATATTGTGCGGATGTACTTGTGACGCAGTGTATTGTACTGGTGTACTTATGGCACAGTATATTGTGCAGGTGTACTTGTGACGCAGTATATTGTGCGGGTGTACTTGTGACGCAGTATAGTGTGCGGTTGTACTTGTGACGCAGTGTACTTGTGACGCAGTGTATTGTGCGGGTGTACTTGTGATGCAGTGTATTGTGCGGGTGTACTTATGGCACAGTATATTGTGTGGTTGTACTTGTGACGCAGTATATTGTGCACGTGTACTTGTGACGCAGTATATTGTACTGGTGTACTTATGGCACAGTGTATTGTGCGGGTGTACTTGTGACAGAGTATATTGTGCAGGTGTACTTGTGACAGAGTATATTGTGCAGGTGTACTTGTGACGCAGTATATTGTGTGGTTGTACTTGTGACGCAGTGTATTGTGCGGGTGTACTTGTGAAGCAGTATATTGTACTGGTGTACTTATGTCACAGTGTATTGTGCAGGTGTACTTGTGACGCAGTGTATTGTGCAGGTGTACTTGTGACGCAGTGTATTGTGCGGGTGTACTTGTGACGCAGTATATTGTACTGGTGTACTTAAGGCACAGTGTGTTGTGCGGATGTACTTATGGCACAGTGTGTTGTGCGGGTGTACTTGTGACGCAGTATATTGTACTTATGGCACAGTGTATTGTGCGGGTGTACTTGTGACGCAGTATATTGTACTGGTGTACTTAAGGCACAGTGTGTTGTGCGGGTGTACTTATGGCACAGTGTGTTGTGCGGGTGTACTTGTGACGCAGTATATTGTACTTATGGCACAGTGTATTGTGCGGGTGTACTTGTGACTCAGTATATTGTAGGGTTGTACTTGTGACGCAGTGTATTGTGCTGGTGAATGTGTGACGCAGTATATTGTGCGGGTGTACTTGTGACACAGTGTATTGTGCGGGTGTACTGGTGACGCAGTATATTGTGCGGGTGTACTTGTGACGCAGTGTATTGTGCGGGTGTACTTGTGACGCAGTGTATTGTGCGGGTGTACTTGTGACGCAGTGTATTGTGTGGGTGTACTTGTGACGCAGTGTATTGTGCAGGTGTACTTGTGACGCAGTATATTGGGCGGTTGTACTTGTGACGCAGTATATTGTACTGGTGTACTTATGGCACAGTGTATTGTGCGGGTGTACTTGTGATGCAGTATATTGTGCAGGTGTACTTGTGACAGAGTATATTGTGCAGGTGTACTTGTGACGCAGTATATTGTGCAGGTGTACTTGTGACGCAGTATATTGTGCAGGTGTACTTGGGACGCAGTATATTGTGTGGTTGTACTTGTGACGCAGTGTATTGTGCGGGTGTACTTGTGACGCAGTGTATTGTGCGGGTGTACTTGGGACGCAGTATATTGTGCAGGTGTACTTGGGACGCAGTATATTGTACTGGTGTACTTATGGCACAGTGTATTGTGCAGGTGTACTTGTGACGCAGTGTATTGTGCGGGTGTACTTGTGACGCAGTGTATTGTGCGGGTGTACTTGTGACGCAGTATATTGTACTGGTGTACTTATGGCACAGTGTGTTGTGCGGGTGTACTTGTGACTCAGTATATTGTACTTATGGCACAGTGTATTGTGCGGGTGTACTTGTGACGCAGTGTATAGTGCGGGTGAACTTGTGACGCAGTGTATTGTGCGGGTGTACTTGTGACGCAGTATATTGTGCGTTTGTACTTGTGACGCAGTGTATTGTGCGGGTGTACTTGTGACGCAGTATATCGTGCGGGTGTACTTGTGACGCAGTATATTGTGCGGATGTACTTGTGACGCAGTGTATTGTACTGGTGTACTTATGGCACAGTATATTGTGCAGGTGTACTTGTGACGCAGTATATTGTGCGGGTGTACTTGTGACGCAGTATAGTGTGCGGTTGTACTTGTGACGCAGTGTACTTGTGACGCAGTGTATTGTGCGGGTATACTTATGGCACAGTATATTGTGCAGGTGTACTTGTGACGCAGTATATTGTGCACGTGTACTTGTGACGCAGTATATTGTACTGGTGTACTTATGGCACAGTGTATTGTGCGGGTGTACTTGTGACAGAGTATATTGTGCAGGTGTACTTGTGACAGAGTATATTGTGCAGGTGTACTTGTGACGCAGTATATTGTGTGGTTGTACTTGTGACGCAGTGTATTGTGCGGGTGTACTTGTGAAGCAGTATATTGTACTGGTGTACTTATGTCACAGTGTATTGTGCAGGTGTACTTGTGACGCAGTGTATTGTGCAGGTGTACTTGTGATGCAGTGTATTGTGCGGGTGTACTTGTGACGCAGTATATTGTACTGGTGTACTTAAGGCACAGTGTGTTGTGCGGGTGTACTTATGGCACAGTGTGTTGTGCGGGTGTACTTGTGACGCAGTATATTGTACTTATGGCACAGTGTATTGTGCGGGTGTACTTGTGACGCAGTATATTGTACTGGTGTACTTAAGGCACAGTGTGTTGTTCGGGTGTACTTATGGCACAGTGTGTTGTGCGGGTGTACTTGTGACGCAGTATATTGTACTTATGGCACAGTGTATTGTGCGGGTGTACTTGTGACTCAGTATATTGTAGGGTTGTACTTGTGACGCAGTGTATTGTGCTGGTGAATGTGTGACGCAGTATATTGTGCGGGTGTACTTGTGACACAGTGTATTGTGCGGGTGTACTGGTGACGCAGTATATTGTGCGGGTGTACTTGTGACGCAGTGTATTGTGCGGGTGTACTTGTGACGCAGTGTATTGTGCGGGTGTACTTGTGACGCAGTGTATTGTGCAGGTGTACTTGTGCAGCTGTAATTTTAATATATCCGATTCCCCCACAGACAGTGATTGGCAAAGAAGGATTTTCCGCTTCTGCTGCCTCACCACGTGTTCATGGCGCACATGAGGTTGAAAATTTGGAACTTCTCCTCCCGTCTTTCAGTCCGTCCTGACTGCTCTCTCCATCCTCGTCCATCCTGACTGCTCTCTCCATCCTCGTCCATCCTGACTGCTCTCTCCATCCTGGTCCGTCCTGACTTCTCTCTCCATCCTGGTCCGTCCTGACTTCTCTCTCCATCCTGGTCCGTCCTGACTTCTCTCTCCATCCTGGTCCGTCCTGACTTCTCTCTCCATCCTGGTCCGTCCTGACTTCTCTCTCCATCCTGGTCCGTCCTGACTTCTCTCTCCATCCTGGTCCGTCCTGACTTCTCTCTCCATCCTGGTCCGTCCTGACTTCTCTCTCCATCCTGGTCCGTCCTGACTTCTCTCTCCATCCTGGTCCGTCCTGACTTCTCTCTCCTTCCTCGTCCGTCCTGACTTCTCTCTCCATCCTCGTCCGTCCTGACTTCTCTCTCCATCCTCGTCCGTCCTGACTTCTCTCTCCATCCTGGTCCGTCCTGACTTCTCTCTCCATCCTGGTCCGTCCTGACTTCTCTCTCCATCCTCGGCCGTCCTGACTTCTTTCTCCATCCTCGGCCGTCCTGACTTCTCTCTCCATCTTCGGCCGTCCTGACCTCTCTCCTGGTCCGTCCTGACTTCTCTCTCCTCATCTGTCCTGAGTTCTCGCTCATCGTCCGTCCTGACTTCTCTCTCCTCGTCCGTCCTGACTTCTCTCTCCTCATAGTAACATAGTAATTTAGGTTGAAAAAAGACACAAGTCCATCAAGTTCAACCCTTCTACCTATCATTCCAGCTTCTGATCCAAAAGAAGGCAAAAACCCCTAAGGAAGCTATTTCGAATTTTGCCTCCTGGGGGAAAAAATTCCTTCTTGACTCCAAGTGGCAATCAGATTTCTCCTTGGATCAATAAGCTCTATTATTAATGCTTATTCTATTATTAATAGCCCTGTATGTCCTGCTTTTCCATGTGTAAATGCATCTATTGTGGTTGCTAGCACTACCTCTCTTGGCAGTGAGTTCCATAACTTTATTGTCCTTACCGTAAAGAATCCCTTCCTTTGCTGTCTATGAAATCTTTGCTCTTCCAGTCTCAGGGGGTGACCTCTTGTTCTTTGTACATTTCTATTAATGAACAGGTCCCTGGAGAGCTCCTTATATTGGCCCTGCACATATTTATATAATGTTATCATATCCCCTCTGAGACGCCTTTTTTATAACGTATATAAATGTAATTTTTTAAGTCTCTCTTCATAACTAAGATCCTCCAATCCCCTTATTAATTTTGTAGCTCTCCTTTGCACTTTTTCTAGTTCCTTAATATCCTTTTTAAGGACTGGTGCCCAGAACTGTACTGCATATTCAAGGTGAGGTATTACCATTGATTTGTAAAGAGGCAAGATGATGTCCTCCTCCCGTGAATCTATACCTCGTTTTATACATGCCAATATCTTATTGGCCCTTGCAGCTGCTGACTGGCATTGGGCACTGTTGCCAAGTTTATCTACAATGATTCCTAAATCCTTTTCATTAGTAGTTTTTCCCAGGGAAATACCATTTAACGTATATGTTGCTTTGTTATTATTTTTCCCATAATGCATAACTTTACATTTGTCTATATTGATCCTCATCTGCCACTTTCTTGCCCAGTCCCCCACTCTGTCCAAATCTTCCTGCAAAGAAAAAACATCAAGAAATGGACCTCGTCCGTTCTGTGTTCTATTTTCATCCGTCCTGACATCCCCTCCCCCCGTCCTCAGCTGTCCTGACATCTCCTGCGTATCCTCCTCTGACCTGACGTCTCCCCTGTGTCCTCCTCTGACCTGACGTCTCCCCTGTGTCCTCCTCTGACCTGACGTCTCCCCTGTGTCCTCCTCTGACCTGACGTCTCCCCTGTGTCCTCCTCTGACCTGACGTCTCCCCTGTGTCCTCCTCTGACCTGACGTCTCCCCTGTGTCCTCCTCTGACCTGACGTCTCCCCTGTGTCCTCCTCTGACCTGACGTCTCCCCTGTGTCCTCCTCTGACCTGACGTCTCCCCTGTGTCCTCCTCTGACCTGACGTCTCCCCTGTGTCCTCCTCCGTTCTGACTTATCTCCCCGTGTCCTCGTCCCTCCTGACTTATCCCCCGTGTCCTCAACCCTTGTACCCATGCACCCTTGTGCAGGCACCTCCAGGCTGTATCCAGGCATTTCTTTATCCTTCTTGCTTTGCTTTCTTGTTCATTATTTATGCTTAGTCCTGTCCTTGCCCTGAAGTCCTGTCCTTGCCCTGAAGTCCTGTCCTTGCCCTGAAGTCCTGTCCTTGCCCTGAAGTCCCGTCCTTGCCCTGTAGTCCTGTCCTTGCCCTGTAGTCCCGTCCTTGCCCTGTAGTCCCGGCCTTGCCCTGTAGTCCCGGCCTTGCCCTGTAGTCCCGGCCTTGCCCTGTAGTCCCGGCCTTGCCCTGTAGTCCCGGCCTTGCCCTGTAGTCCCGGCCTTGCCCTGTAGTCCTGTCTTTATGTTTCATTCCAGGTTTTCTCTCATTCCCTCTGCCTTGACCGTTTACTTCTATATAAACCACACCTGTTTCTGTTCAGTCCTTAGTAGTGCAGTCTACAGGTATGTCCTCTGTGTCTATTCCATTTATGTGTCTTAGATTCTATTATTTATTCTTTGCTAATATTCTGTCTTAGTTAGGGACTTGCCTAATGTGGGGTACCTTGCCTAATGTGGGGCACCTTGACGTGGTTAGCAAGCTAACATCTACAGTGGATATAAAAAAGTCTACACACCCCTGTTAAA
Source organism: Pelodytes ibericus (assembly GCA_036172795.1). Taxonomy (NCBI): domain Eukaryota; kingdom Metazoa; phylum Chordata; class Amphibia; order Anura; family Pelodytidae; genus Pelodytes; species Pelodytes ibericus. The sequence goes on from CM069858.1 coordinate 233,409,042, forward strand.
ATGTCAGGTTTCTGTGCTGTAAAAAAATGAGACAAAGATAAATCATTTCAGAACTTTTTCCACCTTTAATGTGACCTATAAACTGTACAACTCAATTGAAAAACAAACTGAAAGAAAAAATATAAAAGTAAAATAATGTGGTTGCATAAGTGTGCACACCCTTAAACTAATACTTTGTTGAAGCACCTTTTGATTTTATTACAGCACTTAGTCTTTTTGGGTATGAGTCTATCAGCATGGCACATTTTGACTTGGCAAGATTTGCCCAATCTTCTTTGCAAAAAAACACTCCAAATCTGTCAGATTGCGAGGGCATCTCCTGTGCACAGCCCTCTTCAGATCACCCCACAGATTTCCAATCGGATTCAGGTCTGGGCTCTGGCTGGGCCATTCCAAAACTTTAATCTTCTTCTGGTGAAGCCATTCCTTTGTTGATTTGGATGTATGCTTTGGGTCGTTGTCATGCTGAAAGATGAAGTTCCTCTTCATGTTCAGCTTTCTAGCAGAAGCCTGAAGGTTTTGTGCCAATATTGACTGGTATTTGGAACTGTTCATAATTCCCTCTATCTTAACTAAGGCCCCAGTTCCAGCTGAGGAAAACCAGCCCCAAAGCATGATGCTGCCACCACCATGCTTCACTGTGGGTATGGTGTTCTTTTGGTGATGTGCAGTGTTGTTTTTGCGCCAATCTTTTGGAATTATGGCCAAAAAGTTCAACCTTGGTCTCATCAGACCATAACACCTTTTCCCACATGCTTTTGGGAGACTTCAGATGTGTTTTTGCAAAATGTAGCCTGGCTTGGAAAAGGCTTTCGTCTTGCCACTCTACCCCATAGCCCAGACATATGAAGAATACGGGAGATTGTTGTCACATGTACCACACAGCCAGTACTTGCCAGATATTCCTGCAGCTCCTTTAATGTTGCTGTAGGCCTCTTGGTACCCTCCCAGACCAGTTTTCTTCTCGTCTTTCCATCAGTTTTGGAGGGAGCTCCAGTTCTTGGTAATGTCACTGTTGTGCCATATTTTCTCCACTTGATGACGACTGTCTTCACTGTGTTCCATGGTATATCTAATGCCTTGGAAATTCTTTGTACCCTTCTCCTGACTGATACCTGTTAACAATGAGATCCCTCTGATGCTTTGGAAGCTCTCTGTGGACCATGGCTTTTGCTGTGGGATGTGACTAAGAAAATTTCAGGAAAGACCAACTAGAGCAGCTGAACTTTATTTGGGGTTAATCAGAGGCACTTTAAATGATGGCAGGTGTATGCTGACTCCTATTCAACATGATTTGGAATGTGATTGCTTAATTCTGAACACAGCTACATCCCCAGTTATAAGAGGGTGTGCACACTTATGCAGCCACATTATTTTATTTTTATATTTTTTCTTCCCTCTATCTAAAAGATTTCAGTTTATAGGTCACATTAAAGGTGGTAAAAGTTCTGAAATTATTTATCTTTGTCTAATTTTTTTTACAGCACAGAAACCAGACATTTTAACAGGGGTGTGTAGACTTTTTATATCCACTGTAAATTGGCCAATTTGTTGAACCAAACCCCCACCGTTACCACTTATCCCCCCTGTGACCTCGTCCCTCCTGACTTGTATCCTCCTCCCTCCTGACTTATCCCACCCGTGTCCTCCGCCCTCCTGACTTTTCCCCCCGTGTCCTCCTCCTTCCTTACTGGTCTTCTGTGTCCTACTCCATCCCACTTGTTCTCCTCCCTCCTGACCTGTCCTCCTCTGTCCACGCCTCTGCCTTCCTTCGTCGTAGCTTCTCCCTCCATGCCCCACTTCCCATGTCTCCCGCCATCCTTGCCTCTCTGCCTATGTCTTCACCTCTCCTCGTGTCACTAACAGATCCCTCCCTCTCTTATATCTTTACAGGAGTCTCGCTCCTTCGCTGTTGGTATGTTCAATGGACAGATTCACACGGATCAGGTCTTTCCCTATCCATCAGGTAAGAGGATGTCGGACACTCTACCAGTCGTTTAAAAGAGGATAAAACAAATTTCAAATGTGTAACGAATGCAGGTGAATCCGCGATGCAGATACTTGACACTGTGATGTTATGGAGACAGACACGTCTGTAACCTGGGCCTTTGAGTGGTGAGAGGAGGTCTTCTGCCCTATTCAGATCTACTTTTGGTTGAGCCGCAGGCACAAAGGAAAGGTTGCTGCACCCCTACTACTCTCCGGACACCAAGCTGGGACAGTGTCAGAAAAACAGAGAATAGTCACAGCACACCAGGAAAACAAGAAGCGAAGTCAGGGGATGAGCCGGGAGGACTGGAAAGCTGAGGTCAGGAATGGAGAGGACAACGTAGTAGATAAAGCCAGGCCGAGGTCAAAACAAGGGACGGAGGAGAATGAGGGTAGTCCAAGGAAAGCCAAAGGTCGATTCACAGGAAAATATACAGTAGAATACTCAAAAGCCAGGACAACACAATGAGAAAGGGTAAATGAGCTGAATTTATACCAATAGGTGCCATTAGGAACGCCCAGATGTGTGGGATAAAGGTATAAGTGTGGCAGCCATGCTAGAGACCATAGGGCTCCAAAAACATGAGGACTGCACGGATAGACACAGAAGGGGCTTCTTTAATCTGGCCATATAGCGCCGAGATCAGGGGAAGGGGGGATTTGTTCTTAACGGTGATTTTATTGAGAACCCTGTAATCAATGCAAGGCCTTTTTTGCTCTAAAAAAAGAACCCAGCCCCAGCGGGGGATGCAGAATGACAGATAAAATCCTTGCGAAGACTTCCTCAATATATTGGGCCAAGCCACGGTTCTCTGGCTCTGACAGAGGGTAGGTTCTCCCAACAGGGGGAATGGTTCCGGGAAAAAGTTTTATAGGACACCCTATAATCGTACACCCGATGTGCAGTAACTCCCAATAAGGTCATGGGACCAAGAGTCGAGGATCTTATGCAGGGAGTTCAAGGATGATGTTGGCCGACTTATGGACCGGTATACATGAGGACTGGCACTTGGAGCCCCTGGCAGTGATTTCACCTTCCTCCCAGTTGATGCTAGGAGCCAGGGGAGCCCCAATATCAAGGTAATGTGGGGACTATGGAGGATGTCAAAAAAGATGGTCTCTCTGTGAAGAATCCCTATCGTAAGGAAAACAGGCACAGTGGAGTGGGTTAAAACCCCAGAACCAAGAGGAGAGCTGTCCAAGGCCGAGACAGCCATGGGCTTAGTACAAGGAATTAACAGTAGTCCCATCTTCCTGGCCCAGGACATATCCAGAAAGTTACCAGCAGCTCCAGAATCTATGAAGCCTGGGTGGCCACTTGGTGGCCTGTCCACTGAAGTATAACTGGAACCAGGAATCGAGTTGTTGTGTAGGTGTAGCAGATGTCTGGCTTAGTGGACCACCTCCGGATTCCACTAAGCGCGGTAGTTTTCCTGCTTTTGGGGACATGCGCTAACTTGGTGACCTTTCTGGCCAGAGTACAGACATAGATAGCCCTAGTACCCTACACCATCTCTTTTCATCCTCGGACAGCCGAAGGACCGGGCCCATCTCCATGGGTTCATCGATGTTAGTGGAGGTATCAGAAACGTGCGGGGGCAAGGAAAGGCGAGAACAGGTCGTGGGTGTCTGTCCCTCTCCTGTTTTTGCTCCGGGGGTCTCTCTTGACCTCTGGCATCAAGGTTAAGACAAAGGGCGATCAGCTCCTCGAGATCACCAGGGAGATCCCGATAGGTCAAAGCATCCTTAAACCGAGGGCATGGGCGTTCCACTGGGTCATCACATACGCCAGAGTTCTGAATCCTACGGTGTATTGTGCAACATGATACGGGCCTCAGCATTGTCTTTCCGACCATTAGTATCAAAGACAGCACGAAATGAAGGACTCAGAATTCTCAAGAAGAGGAGACTTTTGTTCCATCAAAGGGGAAGCCCATGCCAGGGCCTCACCCATGCGAAGATTAATGATGAAGGCCACTCTTATAGAATGCGAGGAAAAGGTACGAGGCTGAGTACGGAAGTGCAACGGGCACTGATTGAGCAATTCTCTGCATTCTTTAGGATCGCCAGCAATCAAGCAGGAGCTGAGGCTGGAGGGGCATTCATGGCCCAGAGGAGATCCGTTAGAGTGTCGAGCTTCTGTTCCAGGGTTTGCAGAGGAGAGGTATGCGAGGAGAGAAGCTGCTCGTGCCTCTCTTTCTTGGTGCTGTAGCAATCAAGGTCTGCAGGATCCATAGCAGGCCTGTGTTATCTGTAACGATAGCAGGTGAATCCACAATGCAGATACTTGACACTGTGATGTGATGGAGACAGACACGTCTGTATCCTGGGCCTTTGAGTGGTGAGAGGTCTTCTGCCCTCAACCAGAGCTAAATAACAGACAGACACAAGATGTCAGTGCTATAGTAGAAGGAGCACAGAACATTCTGACTATATATCGGTAACTTGTTTGTAAATGTGGCAAATCTTTATTTTTCGATTGTTATCCCTGCTGAAGTTACATTTTTTTTCGTCTGACTTAATTGTAATTTAGTGCCTGACGCGTTTTAATTCACTGTTACCCATGTCTGCAGTGCTCAGCGAGGATCAGTCTCAGTTCCTGAGTGAGTTGGTCGGCCCTGTGTCCCGTTTCTTCCAGGTGAGTGAGACTCACTGTCTGTCCTGTATGTGGCCTTCCTGCTCCTCTCTGTCTCCTGCACGTGGCAGTCCCTTCCCTTCTCACCTGCACGTGGCTTTCCCTTCCTTTCTCCTCTCTCTCCTGCACATGGCTTTCTCTTCCCTTCTCTCCTGCACGTAGCTGTCCCTTCCTTTTTCCTCTCTCTCCTGCACGTGGCAGTCCCTTTCCTGTTCCCTTTTTTCTCTCTCTCTCTCTCTCTCTCTCTCTCTCTCTCTCTCTCTCTCTCTCTCTCTCTCTCTCTTCCCTGATCCCCTCTCTCTCTTCCCTGATCCCCTCTCTCTCTTCCCTGATCCCCTCTCTCTTCTTTGATCCCCTCTCTATTTTCCCTGATCATCTCTCTCTTTTCCCTGATCCTCTCTCTCTTTTCCCTGATCCTCTCTCTCTCTTTTCCCTGATCCTCTCTCTCTCTCTCTCTCTCTCTCTCTCTCTCTCTCTCTCTCTCTCTCTCTCTCTCTCTCTTCCCTGATCCCCTCTCTCTCTTCCCTGATCCCCTCTCTCTTCTTTGATCCCCTCTCTATTTTCCCTGATCATCTCTCTCTTTTCCCTGATCCTCTCTCTCTCTTTTCCCTGATCCTCTCTCTCTCTCTTTTCCCTGATCCTCTCTCTTTTCCCTGATCCTCTCTCTTTTCCCTGATCCTCTCTCTTTTCCCTGATCCTCTCTCTCTCTTTTCCCTGATCCTCTCTCTCTCTTTTCCCTGATCCTCTCTCTCTCTCTTTTCCCTGATCCTCTCTCTCTCTTTTCCCTGATCCTCTCTCTCTCTTTTCCCTGATCTCTCTCTCTCTCTCTCTCTCTCTCTCTCTCTCTCTCTCTCTCTCTCTCTCTTCCCTGATCCCCTCTCTCTCTTCCCTGATCCCCTCTCTCTTCTTTGATCCCCTCTCTATTTTCCCTGATCATCTCTCTCTTTTCCCTGATCCTCTCTCTCTCTTTTCCCTGATCCTCTCTCTCTCTTTTCCCTGATCCTCTCTCTCTCTCTTTTCCCTGATCCTCTCTCTTTTCCCTGATCCTCTCTCTTTTCCCTGATCCTCTCTCTTTTCCCTGATCCTCTCTCTCTCTTTTCCCTGATCCTCTCTCTCTCTTTTCCCTGATCCTCTCTCTCTCTCTTTTCCCTGATCCTCTCTCTCTCTCTTTTCCCTGATCCTCTCTCTCTCTTTTCCCTGATCCTCTCTCTCTCTCTCTCTCTCTCTCTCTCTCTCTCTCTCTCTCTCTCTCTCTCTCTCTCTTCCCTGATCCCCTCTCTCTCTTCCCTGATCCCCTCTCTCTCTTCCCTGATCCCCTCTCTCTCTTCCCTGATCCCCTCTCTCTTCTTTGATCCCCTCTCTATTTTCCCTGATCCTCTCTCTCTCTCTCTCTCTCTCTTTTCCCTGATCCTCTCTCTTTTCCCTGATCCTCTCTCTTTTCCCTGATCCTCTCTCTCTTTTTCCTTATCCTCTCTCTCTCTCTCTTTTCCCTGATCCCCTCTCTCTTTTCCCTGATCCTCTCTCTCTCTCTCTCTCTCTTTTCCCTGATCCCCTCTCTCTTTTCCCTGATCCTCTCTCTCTTTTCCCTGATCCCCTCCCTCTTCGATGATCCTCTCTCTCTCTCTCTCTCTCTCTCTCTCTCTCTCTCTCCTCTCTCTCTCTCTCTCTCTCTCTCTCTCTCTCTCCCCTCTCTCTCTTCCCTGATCCCCTCTCTCTTCTTTGATCCCCTCTCTATTTTCCCTGATAATCTCTCTCTTTCCCCTGATCCTCTCTCTCTCTTTTCCCTGATCCTCTCTCTCTCTTTTCCCTGATCCTCTCTCTCTCTTTTCCCTGATCCTCTCTCTTTTCCCTGATCCTCTCTCTCTCTTTTCCCTGATCCTCTCTCTCTCTTTTCCCTGATCCTCTCTCTCTCTTTTCCCTGATCCTCTCTCTCTCTTTTCCCTGATCCTCTCTCTCTCTTTTCCCTGATCCTCTCTCTCTCTCTCTCTCTCTCTCTCTCTCTCTCTCTCTCTCTCTCTCTCTCTCTCTCTCTCTCTCTCTCTCTCTCCCTGATCCCCTCTCTCTCTTCCCTGATCCCCTCTCTCTCTTCCCTGATCCCCTCTCTCTTCTTTGATCCCCTCTCTATTTTCCCTGATCATCTCTCTTTTCCCTGATCCTCTCTCTCTCTCTTTTCCCTGATCCTCTCTCTTTTCCCTGATCCTCTCTCTTTTCCCTGATCCTCTCTCTCTTTTCCCTGATCCTCTCTCTCTTCTTTGATCCCCTCTCTATTTTCCCTGATCATCTCTCTCTTTTCCCTGATCCTCTCTCTCTCTTTTCCCTGATCCTCTCTCTCTCTCTCTTTTCCCTGATCCTCTCTCTTTTCCCTGATCCTCTCTCTTTTCCCTGATCCTCTCTCTTTTCCCTGATCCTCTCTCTCTCTTTTCCCTGATCCCCTCTCTCTTCTTTGATCCCCTCTCTATTTTCCCTGATCATCTCTCTCTTTTCCCTGATCCTCTCTCTCTCTTTTCCCTGATCCTCTCTCTCTCTCTTTTCCCTGATCCTCTCTCTTTTCCCTGATCATCTCTCTCTTTTCCCTGATCCTCTCTCTCTTTTCCCTGATCCTCTCTCTCTCTTTTCCCTGATCCTCTCTCTCTCTTTTTTCCCTGATCCTCTCTCTCTCTCTCTCTCTCTCTCTCTCTCTCTCTCTTCCCTGATCCCCTCTCTCTCTTCCTGATCCCCTCTCTCTTCTTTGATCCCCTCTCTATTTTCCCTGATCATCTCTCTCTTTTCCCTGATCCTCTCTCTCTCTTTTCCCTGATCCTCTCTCTCTCTCTCTTTTCCCTGATCCTCTCTCTTTTCCCTGATCCTCTCTCTTTTCCCTGATCCTCTCTCTTTTCCCTGAT
>CM069858.1:233421463-233513963 GCA_036172795.1 Pelodytes ibericus
CCTCGCGTCTCGCTCTCTCTCTCCCTCGCGTCTCGCTCTCTCTCTCCCTCGCGTCTCGCTCTCTCTCTCCCTCGCGTCTCGCTCTCTCTCTCCCTCGCGTCTCGCTCTCTCTCTCCCTCACGTCTCGCTCTCTCTCTCCCTCACGTCTCGCTCTCTCTCTCTTGCTCCCCCCAGTAGCCCCCCAGACAAGAAGTTGGGGATCCGTGCGAGTAACACGGCTGCTGTGTATTTTGATGAGGTCCGTGTCCCGGCGGCGAATGTTCTGGGTGGAGAAGGTAACGGGTTCAAGGTGGCAATGAACATCCTAAATAACGGGCGCTTTGGGATGGCGGCCGCCCTGTCCGGCACAATGAAGGGCATGATCCAGCGTGCTGTGAGTGCACATACCCTAACCCTAGGGAACCATAATGGGAGCGGAAAGAAGGGTCTGTTCTAATTGCCCATGTCCATGCAGGTAGAACATGCCTCTACCCGTGTACAGTTTGGGAACAAACTCCACCATTATGGGGTGATTCAGGAGAAGTTGGCCCGGATGGCGGTCCTACACTATGTTACTGAGGTATGGTTATCCCACTCTCTCCCTGCTTCACCATCGTCCTCCAGCATCTGTCTGAACCCCACTATTAACTCTCTGTTTCCAGTCCATGGCGTACATGATCAGCGCCAACATGGATTCCGGCAGTAAGGATTTCCAGATAGAGGCTGCAATCAGCAAAATCTTTGGTTCGGTAAGAGGCAGCATAGACAGGAGACATTATGTTTGTCTACGGGGGGCCAGGGAGTGGTGAGACCCCACCAGAGTAGGAGCCTGGAAGTGGGAGAGAGCAGTCCCTGGTTGTAGTGGGGGGGTGGCAAGGGCTGGGAGTGGGGTCGGAGGCCTGCGACAGGTTCTCACAAGGACTGAGAACAGTGATTTTATCCCCGGGATCTCCTGATCTCTCCAGTAGCCGAGACTTAGTGCAGGATGAAGAAGAATATCACAGACTTATATACAGACATAATGACATCACAGACATTAACGTACAATGAGAAACATAATTACACAGCACACGTGTTAGACACATAATGAACACAACATGCAACAGTAAATTCAATTAACACAGAACAATGGATGTTGGAGTAAACTATCAGCCATTAGCACCGACCCCCCTGTGACACACTGTAATCAATGCAAAGGGCAAACTTACCCACCTCCCCAAAAACCCAACCCCCTTTTCAATGCCAGGGCCCAGGGAGGAGGCGGGCCATTATTTTAGTGGGGGGGCCACTTACATTTTCCCCTGCTGTATAATCTCTCATTTGGGAGGGAAGCTAGCTACATCCCCTCCCGGATCAACCTCCTCCACAGATAAGTCTCTCTGACCCGGGTGTGGAGACTGCAGTCTTGTCCACCCCTCTTGGGTTAACATCCTCCACGGACCAATTGATTAAATTGGGAATCTCTGGGGCATGCTTATTAACACGGTCAGACAGCCTCTGTGCCCACCATTCGAGCGCCGCCCTCTTGAGATGATGCACCTCTGTTAACATTGCAGAAATCACCTCCACTGGAGGGTCTCTTGTACTGGGCCAAGTGCCATAGCACCTCCCACTGGAAACTCGATGGCTCCAGTATAGCCGTGTAGCTTGGCACGTCCATTCTCAGGCTGCACTCCTCTGCTCCTGGCGATAGATGCCAGCGGTGGTTTGGATTCCTAAATCCTTTTCATTAGTAGTTTTTCCCAGGGAAATACCATTTAACGTATATGTTGCTTTGTTATTATTTTTCCCATAATGCATAACTTTACATTTGTCTATATTGAACCTCATTTGCCACTTTACTGCCCAGTCCCCCACTCTTTCCAAATCTTCCTGTAAAGAACAAACATCAAGATTCGTCTTTATTACCTTCCCTAATTTAGTGTCGTCCGCAAACACTGAGACATGGCTCTCAGCACAATGTGGAAGATCATTAATAAACAGATTAAAAAAAAGAGGTCCCAAAACAGACCCCTGAGGTACTCCGCTCACTACCCTGGTCCAATTTGAGGATTTTCCATTTACAACAACCCTCTGCATTCTATCTTTTAGCCAATTTTCAATCCACATACATACATTTGCCCCCAATCCTATTTCTCTCAATTTGTAGAGTAACCTTTTGTGTGGAACTGTATCAAATGCTTTATCAAAGTCCAAATAGATCACATCAGCTGCCACCTAGATCTATACTTTTTACTGACTTCTTCATAGAATGTTATTAAGTTTGTTTGACAAGACCTGTCTTTCACAAAACCATGTTGACTTTTACTAATTATATTCTGATTCAAGATGTATTCTTGAGTGTACACCTTTAGCAATCCTTCAAATAATTTCCCCACTACAGATGTCAAGCTCACTGGCCTATAATTACCCGGCAGAGATTTTAATCCCTTTATTTTATTATTGGAATGACATCCGCCTTTCGCCAGTCTGTTGGCACTATACCTGAACTGAACGAATCCCTAAAGATCATAAATAGTGGTCTGGCTAGAATTATGCTTAACTCTCTAAGGACCCTTGGGTGTATACCATCTGGCCCTGGGGCCTTGTCTATCTTAACAGAGTTTAATTGCTTAAGCACTTTTTCCTGTGTCCCATGTTTGACTGTCCCGTAACGTCCGGTAGCAGGGGCTCATCCATTGGTTCTTCCTTAGTATAAACAGAAGAAAAAAATTATTTAAAATGTCTGCTTTCTCTCTGTCCTCACTTACCAAATTTCCCATTTGGGATAACAAGGACCCAACATTTTCCCTCTTTAGCTTTTTTCCATTTATATACTTTGTTGGGGTTAGTTTTTCTCTCCTTAGCAATCCTTTTCTCGTTTTCCAATTTAGCCATTTCAACTGCCTTTTTGCAGGCTTTGTTGCCATCTTTGTACTCTATACATGATAATGCTGATCCCTTGTTTTTATAATGTTTGAATGCCATTACTATTAACATTTTTGGCCATTTTTTTCTCCTACTTGGGGCATCTAAATGACTATGCTACCAAGTCCATCCAGTTCAGCCCTTTTACCTATCCATCCTGATTTTGAGCCAAACAAACAAACCACAAAACCTAATTAAGCTATTTTGAATGTTGCTGCTTACAGGGGAACATTCCTTCTTGACTCCCAAAGGCCATCAGATTTCTTCTTGGATCAAGATGTCCTGCTATTCTAAAAAAAACAACATATCTTTCTATCTTTATATAATGTATTGTGACAAATTAAGCCCAGGGCATGTCCAGCTCAGTTTCCAGTATTAGGTGAATAACAAGTGAGAGAATAAACACAACAAACACATTGCTTCTTGCTTGAGCACTTACTAAACACAGCAGCATTATCGATCATTGAGTGGCTTACCCACTGACCAATGGTTCACTCTGTACAGCAAAATAGTGATGAGGTCTCAGGAGAGCTGGTAGTGAGGGTGGCGAGGTCTCAGGAGAGCTGGTAGTGAGGGTGGCGAGGTCTCAGGAGAGCTGGTAGAGGGGGTGGCGAGGTCTCAGGAGAGCTGGTAGAGGGGGTGGCGAGGTCTCAGGAGAGCTGGTAGTGGGGGTGGCGAGGTCTCAGGAGAGCTGGTAGTGGGGGTGGCGAGGTCTCAGGAGAGCTGGTAGTGGGGGTGGCGAGGTCTCAGGAGAGCTGGTAGTGGGGGTGGCGAGGTCTCAGGAGAGCTGGTAGGGAGGGTGGCGAGGTCTCAGGAGAGCTGGTAGTGAGGGTGGTGAGGTCTCAGGAGAGCTGGTAGTGAGGGTGGCGAGGTCTCAGGAGAGCTGGTAGTGAGGGTGGCGAGGTCTCAGGAGAGCTGGTAGTGAGGGTGGCGAGGTCTCAGGAGAGCTGGTAGGGAGGGTGGCGAGGTCTCAGGAGAGCTGGTAGGGATGGTGGCGAGGTCTCAGGAGAGCTGGTAGGGAGGGTGGCGAGGTCTCAGGAGAGCTGGTAGTGAGGGTGGCGAGGTCTCGGGAGAGCTGGTAGTGAGGGTGGCGAGGTCTCAGAAGAGCTGGTAGTGAGGGTGGTGAGGTCTCGGGAGAGCTGGTAGTGAGGGTGGTGAGGTCTCAGGAGAGCTGGTAGTGAGGGTGGTGAGGTCTCAGGAGAGCTGGTAGTGGGGGTGGTGAGGTCTCAGGAGAGCTGGTAGTGAGGTCTCAGGAGAGCTGGTAGTGAGGGTGGTGAGGTCTCAGGAGAGCTGGTAGGGAGGGTGGCGAGGTCTCAGGAGAGCTGGTATTGAGGGTGGCGAGGTCTCAGGAGAGCTGGTAGGGAGGGTGGCGAGGTCTCAGGAGAGCTGGTAGTGAGGGTGGCGAGGTCTCAGGAGAGCTGGTAGTGAGGGTGGCGAGGTCTCAGGAGAGCTGGTAGGGAGGGTGGTGAGGTCTCAGGAGAGCTGGTAGTGGGGGTGGCGAGGTCTCAGGAGAGCTGGTAGTGAGGATGGCAAGGTCTCAGGAGAGCTGGTAGGGAGGGTGGCGAGGTCTCAGGAGAGCTGGTGGTGAGGGTGGCGAGGTCTCAGGAGAGCTGGTAGTGAGGGTGGCGAGGTCTCAGGAGAGCTGGTAGTGAGGGTGGTGAGGTCTCAGGAGAGCTGGTAGTGGGGGTGGTGAGGTCTCAGGAGAGCTGGTAGTGGGGGTGGTGAGGTCTCAGGAGAGCTGGTAGTGAGGGTGGTGAGGTCTCAGGAGAGCTGGTAGGGAGGGTGGTGAGGTCTCAGGAGAGCTGGTAGTGGGGGTGGCGAGGTCTCAGGAGAGCTGGTAGTGAGGGTGGTGAGGTCTCAGGAGAGCTGGTAGGGAGGGTGGTGAGGTCTCAGGAGAGCTGGTAGTGAGGGTGGTGAGGTCTCAGGAGAGCTGGTAGTGGGGGTGGTGAGGTCTCAGGAGAGCTGGTAGTGGGGGTGGTGAGGTCTCAGGAGAGCTGGTAGTGAGGGTGGTGAGGTCTCAGGAGAGCTGGTAGGGAGGGTGGTGAGGTCTCAGGAGAGCTGGTAGTGGGGGTGGCGAGGTCCTGGAGTGGGAGTGGCGAGGTCCTGGAGTGGGAGTGGCGGAGGCCCACAGGGGTGCTATTTGTGCAGTTGGGGTTTCCTGGCTGTGCATCCTGCAGGATGTTCATTTAATACTGTCCTTGTAGGAGGCGGCTTGGTCAGTGACTGATGAATGTATCCAGATTTTGGGTGGAACAGGCTTTATGAAGGTAACAAACTTTCCTCACTCTGGCCGTGATGTGTACTGCCCAGAGCTCCCCCTGCCCTGCAGCGCCCAGAGCTCCCCCTGCCCTGCAGCGCCCAGAGCTCCCCCTGCCCTGCAGCGCCCAGAGCTCCCCCTGCCCTGCAGCGCCCAGAGCTCCCCCCTGCCGTGCAGCGCCCAGAGCTCCCCCTGCCGTGCAGCGCCCAGAGCTCCCCCTGCCCTGCAGCGCCCAGAGCTCCCCCTGCCCTGCAGCGCCCAGAGCTCCCCCTGCCCTGCAGCGCCCAGAGCTCCCCCTGCCCTGCAGCGCCCAGAGCTCCCCCCCCCTGCAGCGCCCAGAGCTTCCCCCCCCCCTGCAGCGCCCAGAGCTTCCCCCCCCCCCTGCAGCGCCCAGAGCTTCCCCCCCCCCCTGCAGCGCCCAGAGCTCCCCCCCCCCCTGCAGCGCCCAGAGCTCCCCCCCCCCCCTGCAGCGCCCAAAGCTCCCCCCGCCATGCAGCGCCCAGAGCTCCATTGCTCTTCACTCCTCTGTTCCTGTGCAACCTACAGTGAGCTGTAGTCAATTTACCTTCTGTACCCCAGGAAGCCGGCGTGGAGCGCGTACTCCGTGATCTTCGAATTTTTAGGATATTTGAGGGAGCCAATGACATCCTGCGACTGTTTGTCTCGTTACAAGGCCTGCAGGTAACACTGTGCTCTGCAATGTATAACACGCTGCGGGTAACACTGTGCTCTGCAATCTATAACGCGCTGCGGGTAACACTGTGCTCTGCAATGTATAACACGCTGCAGGTAACACTGTGCTCTGCAATGTATAACGCGCTGCGGGTAACACTGTGCTCTGCCATGTATAACGCGCTGCAGGTAACACTGTGCTCTGCAATGTATAACACGCTGCAGGTAACACTGTGCTCTGCAATGTATAACATGCTGCGGGTAACACTGTGCTCTGCAATGTATAACACGCTGCGGGTAACACTGTGCTCTGCAATGTATAACGCGCTGCAGGAAACACTGTGCTCTGCAATGTATAACACGCTGCGGGTAACACTGTGCTCTGCAATGTATAACACGCTGCAGGTAACACTGTGCTCTGCAATGTATAACACGCTGCGGGTAACACTGTGCTCTGCAATGTATAACACGCTGCAGGTAACACTGTGCTCTGCAAAGTATAACACGCTGCGGGTAACACTATGCTCTGCAATGTATAACAGGCTGTGGGTAACAATGTGCTCTGCAATGTATAACACGCTGCAGGTAACACTGTGCTCTGCAATGTATAACACGCTGCGGATAACACTGCTCTGCAATGTATAACACGCTGCAGGTAACACTCTGCTCTGCAATGTATAACACGCTGTGGGTAACACTGTGCTCTGCAATGTATAACGCGCTGCAGGTAACACTATGCTCTGCAATGTATAACGTGCTGCAGGTAACACTGTGCTCTGCAATGTATAACACGCTGCGGGTAACACTATGCTCTGCAATGTATAACACGCTGCAGGTAACACTGTGCTCTGCCATGTATAACGTGCTGCAGGTAACACTGTGCTCTGCAATGTATAACACGCTGCGGGTAACACTGTGCTCTGCAATGTATAACGTGCTGCAGGTAACACTATGCTCTGCAATGTATAACACGCTGTGCGTAACACTGTGCTCTGCAATGTATAACGTGCTGCGGGTAACACTGTGCTCTGCAATGTATAACACGCTGCAGGTAACACTGTGCTCTGCAATGTATAACGCGCTGCGGGTAACACTGTGCTCTGCCATGTATAACACGCTGCGGGTAACACTGTGCTCTGCAATGTATAACGCGCTGCGGGTAACACTGTGCTCTTCAATGTATAACACGCTGCAGGTAACACTATGCTCTGCAATGTATAACACGCTGCAGGTAACACTGTGCTCTGCCATGTATAACGCGCTGCGGGTAACACTATGCTCTGCAATGTATAACGTGCTGCGGGTAACACTGTGCTCTGCAATGTATAACGTGCTGCGGGTAACACTGTGCTCTGCCATGTATAACGTGCTGCGGGTAACACTGTGCTCTGCAATGTATAACGTGCTGCGGGTAACACTGTGCTCTGCAATGTATAACGCGCTGCGGGTAACACTGTGCTCTGCAATGTATAACGCGCTGCGGGTAACACTGTGCTCTGCAATGTATAACACGCTGCAGGTAACACTGTGCTCTGCAATGTATAACACGCTGCAGGTAACACTGTGCTCTGCAATGTATAACACGCTGCAGGTAACACTGTGCTCTGCAATGTATAACGCGCTGCAGGTAACACTGTGCTCTGCAATGTATAACGCGCTGCAGGTAACACTATGCTCTGCAATGTATAACGCGCTGCAGGTAACACTGTGCTCTGCAATGTATAACGCGCTGCAGGTATCACGTTGTAAATAACCAATGCTTCTCTACACAGAGCGCCGGGAAGGAGCTGAAAGCTCTGCAGAGAGCTCTGAGCCAGCCTCTTAGTAATTCCGGGTTACTTCTCAAGGAGGGGGTGAAGCGGGCGCGACGGTGGGTATCGAGGGAAGCTGGGGGGTAAATGTGGGAAACACAAAGCATTATATCATCTGTCTCACCTGCAGGAGGGCAGGACTAAGCACCGGACTGACGCTGAAGGGACAGGTCCATCCCGAGGTGGAGAGGAGTGCAGAGCTGGTAAATTGACTGCAGGGAACCAGGATGAGGGAGGAATGGGGCTGAGGGGGCCTAGAAGAGGAGTGGAGATAGGGTAAATAAGGCCAGGGGCAGTAGTGGTGGAGGTTAGGTGGAATAAGGTTGGAAGGGGGAGTAAGGTTGCGGTGAGTGAGGGCTGGGGAGAGGGAGAGTGAGGGCTGGGGGGTGGGGAGAGGGGGAGTGAGGGCTGGGGTCGGTGATTGGGGGTGGGGAGAGGGGGAGTGAGTGATTGGGGCAGTGAGGGCTGGGGGTGGGGAGAGGGGAAGTGAGGGGTGGGGAGAGGGGAAGTGAGGGCTGGGGTCGGTGATTGGGGCAGTGAGGGCTGGGGGTGGGGAGAGGGGAAGTGGGGGCTGGGGAGAGGGGAAGTGGGGGCTGGGGAGAGGGGAAGTGAGGGGTGGGGAGAGGGGAAGTGAGGGGTGGGGAGAGGGGGAGTGAGGGCTGGAGTCGGTGATTGGGGGTGGGGAGAGGGGGAGTGAGTGATTGGGGCAGTGAGGGCTGGGGGTGGGGAGAGGGGAAGTGAGGGGTGGGGAGAGGGGCAGTGAGGGCTGGGGTCGGTGATTGGGGCAGTGAGGGCTGGGGGTGGGGAGAGGGGAAGTGGGGGCTGGGGAGAGGGGAAGTGGGGGCTGGGGAGAGGGGAAGTGAGGGGTGGGGAGAGGGGAAGTGAGGGCTGGGGTCGGTGATTGGGGCAGTGAGGGCTGGGGGTGGGGAGAGGGGAAGTGGGGGGTGGGGAGAGGGGAAGTGGGGGCTGGGGGTGGGGAGAGGGGAAGTGGGGGCTGGGGTCGGTGATTGGGGCAGTGAGGGCTGGGGGTGGGGAGAGGGGAAGTGAGGGCTGGGGTCGGTGATTGGGGAAGTGGGGGCTGGGGTCGGTGATTGGGGCAGTGAGCGTTGGGGGTGGGGAGAGGGGAAGTGGGGGCTGGGGTCGGTGATTGGGGCAGTGAGGGCTGGGGGTGGGGAGAGGGGAAGTGAGGGCTGGGGTCGGTGATTGGGGCAGTGAGGGCTGGGGGTGGGGAGAGGGGAAGTGAGGGCTGGGGTCGGTGATTGGGGCAGTGAGGGCTGGGGGTGGGGAGAGGGGAAGTGAGGGCTGGGGTCGGTGATTGGGGCAGTGAGGGCTGGGGGTGGGGAGAGGGGAAGTGAGGGCTGGGGTCGGTGATTGGGGCAGTGAGGGCTGGGGGTGGGGAGAGGGGAAGTGGGGGGTGGGGAGAGGGGAAGTGGGGGCTGGGGGTGGGGAGAGGGGAAGTGAGGGCTGGGGGTGGGGAGAGGGGAAGTGAGGGCTGGGGTCGGTGATTGGGGCAGTGAGGGCTGGGGTCGGTGATTGGGGCAGTGAGGGCTGGGGGTGGGGAGAGGGGAAGTGGGGGCTGGGGTCGGTGATTGGGGAAGTGGGGGCTGGGGGTGGGGAGAGGGGAAGTGAGGGCTGGGGTCGGTGATTGGGGCAGTGAGGGCTGGGGTCGGTGATTGGGGCAGTGAGGGCTGGGGTCGGTGATTGGGGCAGTGAGGGCTGGGGGTGGGGAGAGGGGAAGTGAGGGGTGGGGAGAGGGGAAGTGAGGGGCGGGGAGAGGGGCAGTGAGGGCTGGGGTCGGTGATTGGGGCAGTGAGGGCTGGGGGTGGGGAGAGGGGAAGTGAGGGGTGGGGAGAGGGGAAGTGGGGGCTGGGGTCGGTGATTGGGGCAGTGAGCGTTGGGGGTGGGGAGAGGGGCAGTGGGGACTGGGGTTGGTTATTGGGGCTGGGGAGAGGGGAATGAGCGTTTTCGGTTTCATTAATGCCCTGACTCCTGCCCAGGCGGTGCTGTGTCTGGAGGATTTCGGAGGGACCATCGAGGAGATGCTAATAAAGTATGGCAAGAGGATTGTGGGTAAGGATCCAGACGCTCTCTTTTTGGTGCATGCTGGGAGGTGGGGATTGTGCAGTGCATGCTGGGAGGTGGGCATTGTGCAGTGCATGCTGGGAGGTGGGCATTGTGCAGTGCATGCTGGGAGGTGGGGAGGTGCATGCTGGGAGGTGGGGATTGTGCATGCTGGGAGGTGGGCATTGTGCTGTGCATTCTGGGAGGTGGGCATTGTACAGTGCATGCTGGGAGGTGCATGCTGGGAGGTGGGGAGGTGCATGCTGGGAGGTGGGGATTGTGCAGTGCATGCTGGGAGGTGGGGATTGTACAGTGCATGCTGGGAGGTGGGCATTGTGCAGTGCATGCTGGGAGGTGGGGATTGTGCAGTGCATGCTGGGAGGTGGGCATTGTGCAGTGCATGCTGGGAGGTGGGCATTGTGCTGTGCATGCTGGGAGGTGGGGAGGTGCATGCTGGGAGGTGGGCATTGTGCAGTCCATGCTGGGAGGTGGGGATTGTGCAGTGCATGCTGGGAGGTGGGCATTGTGCTGTGCATGCTGGGAGGTGGGGAGGTGCATGCTGGGAGGTGGGCATTGTACAGTGCATGCTGGGAGGTGGGCATTGTGCTGTGCATGCTGGGAGGTGGGCATTGTGCAGTGCATGCTGGGAGGTGGGGATTGTGCAGTGCATGCTGGGAGGTGGGCATTGTACAGTGCATGCTGGGAGGTGGGGAGGTGCATGCTGGGAGGTGGGCATTGTACAGTGCATGCTGGGAGGTGGGCATTGTGCTGTGCATGCTGGGAGGTGGGCATTGTGCAGTGCATGCTGGGAGGTGGGCATTGTGCAGTGCATGCTGGGAGGTGGGCATTGTACAGTGCATGCTGGGAGGTGGGGAGGTGCATGCTGGGAGGTGGGCATTGTACAGTGCATGCTGGGAGGTGGGCATTGTGCTGTGCATGCTGGGAGGTGGGCATTGTGCAGTGCATGCTGGGAGGTGGGCATTGTGCAGTGCATGCTGGGAGGTGGGCATTGTGCTGTGCATGCTGGGAGGTGGGCATTGTGCAGTGCATGCTGGGAGGTGGGCATTGTGCAGTGCATGCTGGGAGGTGGGCATTGTGCAGTGCATGCTGGGAGGTGGGCATTGTGCAGTGCATGCTGGGAGGTGGGGATTGTGCAGTGCATGCTGGGAGGTATAACAGACTGTCTCTCCTTTTCACAGATGAGCAGTTTGTGTTGCAGAGAATTGCAGACTGCGCCATTGATCTTTATGCCATGATTGTAGTCTTGTCCAGGTAAGGTTGAGCTTGGGGATTGTGGGAGGGACAGAGGTGCCATTCCCCCCTCTCTCATCTTTCTCTGCCTCCAGGAGTTCCCGTTCTCTGTCTCAGCAGCTCCCATCAGCTCAGCATGAGAAGATCCTCTGTGACATCTGGTGCACTGAGGTGAGAAGGTGTCAGTGGCCCCGCCCCTGGGATATGTCCCCGCCCCTGGGATATGTCCCCGCCCCTGGGATATTCTCATGCTTTCTCTCTCCTCCAGGCTGAGTCCCGTGTGCGGAAGACCCTAAAGACCTTGGGTAGCGGTGGGGGAGGAACCGCCCACTTCAGGAACCTGCGCTCAGTATCTGCAGCTCTGGTGGAGAATAGGGGTGTTGTTGCTGCGCATCCTCTGGGTTTTTAAGTGAAATGACTGATGCCATCCAAACACCGTGACCTTAATATGTTAATTACATGTGTGAGCCATGTATGTACAAAACTAGTGTGAATAATTCCTTACAAAGTGCCTGCACTCGCCTGCGGAGACGGGGGTAACAATAAATAAACTTGTATAAAACTGATTCCTCTGTCAGTGAGTGAGACCCCATCTATAAAACCCACCAATAACAACACAAGCCGACCCCATCTATAAAACCCACCAATACTAACACGAGCCGACCCCATCTATAAATCCCACCAATAACAACACGAGCCGACCCCATCTATAAATCCCACCAATAACAACACAAGCCGACCCCATCTATAAATCCCACCAATAACAACACAAGCCGACCCCATCTATAAATCCCACCAATACTAACACAAGCCGACCCCATCTATAAAACCCACCAATACTAACACAAGCCGACCCCATCTATAAAACCCACCAATACTAACACGAGCCGACCCCATCTATAAATCCCACCAATAACAACACGAGCCGACCCCATCTATAAATCCCACCAATAACAACACAAGCCGACCCCATCTATAAAACCCACCAATAACAACACGAGCCGACCCCATCTATAAATCCCACCAATAACAACACGAGCCGACCCCATCTATAAATCCCACCAATACTAACACAAGCCGACCCCATCTATAAAACCCACCAATACTAACACAAGCCGACCCCATCTATAAAACCCACCAATACTAACACGAGCCGACCCCATCTATAAATACCACCAATAACAACACGAGCCGACCCCATCTATAAATCCCACCAATACTAACACAAGCCGACCCCATCTATAAATACCACCAATACTAACACGAGCCGACCCCATCTATAAAACCCACCAATAACAACACAAGCCGACCCGATCTATAAATCCCACCAATAACAACACGAGCCGACCCCATCTATAAATACCACCAATACTAACACGATCCGACCCCATCTATAAATCCCACAATACCAACACGAGCCGACCCCATCTATAAATACCACCAATACTAACACGAGCCGACCCCATCTATAAATACCACCAATACTAACACGAGCCAACGCCATCTATAGAACACGCTGATGCCATCTTTAAACCGGCCAACGCCATCTAAAAAGCCCACTGATGCCAACACAAGCAGACGCCATCTATAAAATCCGCCAATGCCAACACGAGCCGACGCCATCTATAAACCGGCCAACGCCAGCTATAACATGAACCGATGCCATTTATAAAGCCCGCGGACGCCATCTATAACAATAAATCAACTTGTATAAGCCAATTCCTCTGTCAATGAGTGAGATAAACCTGACGTTGCCGACGCCATCTATAACATGAACTGACACCATCTAAAAAGCCCACTGATGCCAACATGAGCTACCGCCATCTATAAAACCCGCTGATGCCAACACAAGCAGACGCCATCTATAAAACCTGCTGATGCCAACACAAGCCGACGCCATCTATAAAACCCGCTGATGCCAACACGAGCCGACGCCATCTATAAAACCCACTGATGCCAACACAAGCAGACGCCATCTATAAAACCCGCTGATGCCAACATGAGCTACCGCCATCTATAAAACCCGCTGATGGCAACACAAGCAGACGCCATCTATAAAACCCGCTGATGCCAACATGAGCTACCGCCATCTATAAAACCCGCTGATGCCAACACAAGCAGACGCCATCTATAAAACCCGCTGATGGCAACACAAGCAGACGCAATCTATAAAACCCGCTGATGGCTACACAAGCAGACCATCTATAAAACCCACTGATGCCAACACAAGCAGACGCCATCTATAAAACCCGCTGATGCCAACACAAGCAGACGCCATCTATAAAACCCGCTGATGCCAACACAAGCAGACGCCATCTATAAAACCCGCTGATGCCAACACAAGCAGACATCTATAAAACCCGCTGATGCCAACACAAGCAGACGCCATCTATAAAACCCGCTGATGCCAACACGAGCCGAAGCCATCTATAAAACCCGCTGATGCCAACACGAGCCGACGCCATCTATAAAACCCGCTGATGCCAACACGAGCAGACGCCATCTATAAAACCTGCTGATGCCAACACGAGCCGACGCCATCTATAAAACCCGCTGATGCCAACATGAGCTACCGCCATCTATAAAACCCGCTGATGGCAACACAAGCAGACGCCATCTATAAAACCCGCTGATGCCAACATGAGCTACCGCCATCTATAAAACCCGCTGATGGCAACACAAGCAGACGCCATCTATAAAACCCGCTGATGCCAACATGAGCTACCGCCATCTATAAAACCCGCTGATGCCAACACAAGCAGACGCCATCTATAAAACCCGCTGATGGCAACACAAGCAGACGCAATCTATAAAACCCGCTGATGGTAACACAAGCAGACGCCATCTATAAAACCCGCTGATGGCAACACAAGCAGACCATCTATAAAACCCACTGATGCCAACACAAGCAGACGCCATCTATAAAACCCGCTGATGCCAACACAAGCAGACGCCATCTATAAAACCCGCTGATGCCAACACAAGCAGACGCCATCTATAAAACCCGCTGATGCCAACACAAGCAGACATCTATAAAACCTGCTGATGCCAACACAAGCAGACGCCATCTATAAAACCCGCTGATGCCAACACGAGCCGACGCCATCTATAAAACCCGCTGATGCCAACACCAGCAGACGCCATCTATAAAACCTGCTGATGCCAACACGAGCCGACGCCATCTATAAAACCTGCTGATGCCAACACGAGCCGACGCCATCTATAAAACCCGCTGATGCCAACACAAGCAGACGCAATCTATAAAACCCGCTGATGCCAACACAAGCCGACGCCATCTATAAAACCGGCTGATGCCAACACAAGCAGACGCCATCTATAAAACCTGCTGATGCCAACACAAGCAAACGCAATCTATAAAACCCGCTGATGCCAACACGAGCAGACGCCATCTATAAAACCTGCTGATGCCAACACAAGCAGATGCCATCTATAAAACCTGCTGATGCCAACACAAGCAGACGCCATCTATAAAACCTGCTGATGCCAACACAAGCAAACGCAATCTATAAAACCCGCTGATGCCAACACGAGCAGACGCCATCTATAAAACCTGCTGATGCCAACACAAGCAAACGCAATCTATAAAACCCGCTGATGCCAACACGAGCCGACGCCATCTACAAAACCCGCAGACGCCATCTATAACAATAAATAAACTTGTATAAAGCTAATTCCTCTGTCAATGAGTGAGATGCCATTTATAAAATCTGCTAATGCCAACACGAGCCGACGCCATTTATAAAACCCACCGATGCCGTCTATAACATGAGCCAACACCATCTATAAAACCCACAAACACCATCTGTAATGGGACCCAAGCTACCCAAGGCCAGTAGCCTCCTCAGCCCCCGATTACAGCTCAGCATCCATATTTTGTTTCCCTTGGAATTAGTATCCATCTAAATATTATTGTGGATTTAGCCACAGATACGGTGTAATTATCCTTCTGCCACGTGTAGTTTGAATTGTTTGCTTTTTGGATATTGTGCATTTGCAATAATCCTTTGCATTTTTAGACTATAGATAATATATAGCACTATTTCTTATATCTTTTTACACACATATATACATTTTTGCCTGAGACCTTTTCAACCTCAAGACATTGGTCTGCACATAAGTATTGTTGTATTTTTATATTTTGCATTTTTTCCTGCTTTCTTCTATTCGTATTTATTTAACCTTAAACACCGAATCTTTAGCGCTCCAGTCTTAAATTCTTACCACAGCTCAGCATCCGCCCAGCAAGTCTTTCTGGAACCTTGCTCTGTGTCCCACTAGCCTCAAACAATAGAAACCATCATCTAAAACAGGTAATTAAACACACCATTAGACTACACGAGACAATAGATGGCTTACACTTATTGATTACATAAGTACACATTTCAACACAACATGTAATAACATTGCACACACTACTTGGAATAGCTTTGCCTGGGCACCTTGTATTGAATTCCTTGTTGCAATGGGTGCCTCCAGCCCGCGCCAAAGTGTGTACAGGGCAAAGGCCTTGGGTACAGACAGGCTCTTGGGGCTCCTTACTTGACCCTATGAGGGTCCTTAGTCCACAGGGGGGTGAACCCCAGTCACTCAGGCTGTCAGGGTTCACTTTGTGACAGGTACCTTGACATTTCTCCTTTTTGGGGGACTCCCAGGTCAGTCTGTATAGCGGTCTCCCTATGGTCAATAACCAGTTTGCAGTCCCCACACTTTGTTCCGAAATAGCACTTACCCAACCAACCTCCACCTCTCCCAAAAAAAGCATCTGCGGCTGGGGAGAAAGGCCAAATGTTCCTTCTCCCAGAAATCCTTTCAGCTGCTGGGGAGCAGGTAGGGTGGCAGGGCTGGCTGGGCTTGATACTATGGAGATATCCCATTTAGGCCCTGGGAACATCGATGCCAGCATCTGCTGGGGAGATAACATCCCGGCAAGGCACCGTTTCAGGGGTATACTGCAGGGAACAAGACAAGGTGGCTGTGGTACCCATGCAAAGGAGTTTGGGAACAGTGCTAACAGCCAAACATTCAGGAGACCCAGGTGTGGAGACCGATGTCCCATCCACCATTATTCGGTCATTATCAAAGGGCGTAAATCCATGGCAATCATACAATCCTTGGATTCTGGGACCCGCTGGGAGAACCAAATCAATGGGGCTGGGATCACAGAGAGTAGCGGACACAGGCCAGCGGCACTCTGCTGAATCCAGCGGGTAATCTGGGAATTTAGACTGGGACAAGGCTGGGGCAGTGTTCAGATCTGTCTCTGGGAACACGGGTTGTGGCACGCAGAAGCCAGCAGTGCTCTGCCCTGAAACCAGCATGTCAGCTGGGAATTCAGGATGGGATGGGGTGTGCTCATGGGCGTAGGAAGCGGGGGGGATGGAGGGGACGGATCCCCCCCAGGAAAAAATGTAGGGGGGACAGGTAGGGTGAAATCCCCTCCAGCAAACGGGGCCCCCAGCCCCTGCTTGCCGCGTTCACAGCGCATTGCGCGTGTGAACGCTTTTTTCCGGCAAGCCGCATCCGATGGATGCGACGGCCGAAAAAAAAAAAAAACTGACGCCGGATGTGACGTCGCGTCACATCCGGTGTCTGTTTCCCTCCTCCGTGCAAGAGGGAAGACTGCACGGAGGAGACATCCGGCGGGGGACACGGAGCAGCTTCATGTAAGTACGGGGGGGGGGGGGGGGGGCTGACTGGCACAATATTACTGGGTATCTGACTGGCACTATATTACTGGGCATCTGATTGGCACTATATTACTGGGTATCTGATTGGCACAATATTACTGGGTATCTGGCTGGCACTATATTACTGGGCATCTGATTGGCACTATATTACTGGGTATCTGACTGGCACTATATTACTGGGCATCTGGCTGGCACTATATTACTGGGTATCTGACTGGCACAATATTACTGGGCATCTGACTGGCACAATATTACTGGGCATCTGATTGGCACTATATTACTGGGCATCTGGCTGGCATAATATTACAGGCATCTGGCTGGCACTATATTACTGGGCTCTGACTGGCACAATATTACTGGGTATCTGACTGGCACTATATTACTGGGTATCTGACTGGCACTATATTACTGGGTATCTGATTGGCACTATATTACTGGGTATCTGATTGGCACTATATTACTGGGTATCTGATTGGCACTATATTCCTGGGCATCTGATTGGCACTATATTCCTGGGCATCTGATTGGCACTATATTCCTGGTATCTGATTGGCACTATATTCCTGGGCATCTGATTGGCACTATATTCCTGGGCATCTGATTGGCACTATATTCCTGGTATCTGACTGGCACTATATTCCTGGTATCTGACTGGCACTATATTACTGGGCATCTGATTGGCACTATATTACTGGGCATCTGATTGGCACTATATTACTGGGTATCTGATTGGCACTATATTACTGGGCATCTGATTGGCACTATATTACTGGGCATCTGATTGGCACTATATTACTGGGTATCTGATTGGCACTATATTACTGGGCATCTGATTGGCACTATATTACTGGGCATCTGATTGGCACTATATTACTGGGTATCTGATTGGCACTATATTACTGGGTATCTGACTGGCACAATATTACTGGGTATCTGACTGGCACTATATTACTGGGCATCTGATTGGCACTATATTACTGGGTATCTGATTGGCACAATATTACTGGGTATCTGATTGGCACTATATTACTGGGCATCTGACGCACTATATTACTGGGCATCTGATTGGCACTATATTACTGGGCATCTGGCTGGCACTATATTACTGGGCATCTGACTGGCACAATATTACTGGGCATCTGGCTGGCACTATATTACTGGGCATCTGACTGGCACAATATTACTGGGTATCTGATTGGCACTATATTACTGGGTATCTGATTGGCACTATATTACTGGGTATCTGGCTGGCACTATATTACTGGGTATCTGGCTGGCACTATATTACTGGGCATCTGATTGGCACTATATTACTGGGTATCTGACTGGCACTATATTACTGGGCATCTGGCTGGCACTATATTACTGGGTATCTGACTGGCACAATATTACTGGGCATCTGACTGGCACAATATTACTGGGCATCTGATTGGCACTATATTACTGGGCATCTGGCTGGCATAATATTACAGGCATCTGGCTGGCACTATATTACTGGGCTCTGACTGGCACAATATTACTGGGTATCTGACTGGCACTATATTACTGGGTATCTGACTGGCACTATATTACTGGGTATCTGATTGGCACTATATTACTGGGTATCTGATTGGCACTATATTACTGGGTATCTGATTGGCACTATATTCCTGGGCATCTGATTGGCACTATATTCCTGGGCATCTGATTGGCACTATATTCCTGGTATCTGATTGGCACTATATTCCTGGGCATCTGATTGGCACTATATTCCTGGGCATCTGATTGGCACTATATTCCTGGTATCTGACTGGCACTATATTCCTGGTATCTGACTGGCACTATATTACTGGGCATCTGATTGGCACTATATTACTGGGCATCTGATTGGCACTATATTACTGGGTATCTGATTGGCACTATATTACTGGGCATCTGATTGGCACTATATTACTGGGCATCTGATTGGCACTATATTACTGGGTATCTGATTGGCACTATATTACTGGGTATCTGATTGGCACTATATTACTGGGCATCTGACTGGCACTATATTACTGGGTATCTGATTGGCACTATTACTGGGTATCTGATTGGCACTATATTACTGGGCATCTGACTGGCACTATATTACTGGGTATCTGAATGGCACTATATTACTGGGTATCTGATTGGCACTATATTACTGGGTATCTGATTGGCACTATATTACTGGGCATCTGACTGGCACTATATTACTGGGCATCTGATTGGCACTATATTACTGGGCATCTGATTGGCACTATATTACTGGGTATCTGAATGGCACTATATTACTGGGTATCTGATTGGCACTATATTACTGGGTATCTGACTGGCACTATATTACTGGGTATCTGACTGGCACTATATTACTGGGCATCTGATTGGCACTATATTACTGGGCATCTGATTGCCACTATATTACTGGGTATCTGATTGGCACTATATTACTGGGTATCTGAATGGCACTATATTACTTGGCATCTGACTGGCACTATATTACTGGGCATCTGACTGGCACTATATTACTGGGCATCTGATTGGCACTATATTACTGGGCATCTGATTGGCACAATATTACTGGGTATCTGACTGGCACAATATTACTGGTATCTGACTGGCACAATATTACTGGTATCTGACTGACACAATATTCCTGGTATCTGACTGGCACTATATTACTGGGCTCTGATTGGCACTATATTACTGGGCTCTGACTGGCACAATATTACTGGTATCTGACTGGCACTATATTACTGGGTATCTGACTGGCACTATATTACTGGGTTCTGGCTGGCACTATATTACTGGGTTCTGGCTGGCACTATATTACTGGGTATCTGACTGGCACTATATTACTGGGTTCTGGCTGGCACTATATTACTGGGTATCTGACTGGCACTATATTACTGGGTTCTGACTGGCACAATATTACTGGGCTCTGACTGGCACAATATTCCTGGTATCTGACTGGCACAATATTACTGGGCTCTGACTGGCACTATATTACTGGGTTCTGACTGGCACTATATTACTGGGTATCTGACTGGCACTATATTACTGGGTTCTGGCTGGCACTATATTACTGGGTTCTGGCTGGCACTATATTACTGGGTTCTGACTGGCACAATATTACTGGGTTCTGACTGGCACTATATTACTGGGCTCTGGCTGCCACTATATTACTGGGTTCTGACTGGCACTATATTACTGAGTTCTGACTGGCACAATATTACTGGGCTCTGACTGGCACAATATTACTGGGTTCTGACTGGCACTATATTACTGGGTTCTGACTGGCACTATATTACTGGGTTCTGGCTGGCACTATATTACTGGGTTCTGACTGGCACTATATTACTGGGTTCTGGCTGGCACTATATTACTGGGTTCTGACTGGCACTATATTACTGGGCTCTGGCTGGCACTATATTACTGGGTTCTGACTGGCACTATATTACTGGGTTCTGACTGGCACTATATTACTGGGTTCTGGCTGGCACTATATTACTGGGTTCTGACTGGCACTATATTACTGGGTTCTGGCTGGCACTATATTACTGGGTTCTGACTGGCACTATATTACTGGGCTCTGGCTGGCACTATATTACTGGGTTCTGGCTGGCACTATATTACTGGGCATCTGGCTGGCACAAAATTACTGGGCATCTGGCTGGCACTATATTACTGGGCATCTGGCTGGCACTATATTACTGGGTTCTGGCTGGCACTATATTACTGGGTTCTGGCTGGCACTATATTACTGTACTCTGACTGGCATAATATTACAGGCATCTGGCTGGCACTATGTTACTGGGCATCTGGCTGGCACAATATTACTGGGCATCTGGCTGGCACAATATTACTGGGCTCTGACTGGCACAATATTACAGGCATCTGACTGGCACAATATTACAGGCATCTGACTGGCACAATATTACTGGGCATCTGGCTGGCACAATATTACTGGGCTCTGACTGGCACAATATTACAGGCATCTGACTGGCACAATATTCTTGGTATCTGACTGGCACAATATTCCTGGGCTCTGACTGGCACAATATTCCTGGGCTCTGACTGGCACAATATTCCTGGGCTCTGAATGGCACTATTACAGGCATCTGACTGGCACAATATTACTGGGCTCTGAATGGCACAATATTACTGGGCTCTGACTGGCACAATATTCCTGGGCTCTGACTGGCACAATATTACTGGGCTCTGAATGGCACTATTACAGGCATCTGACTGGCACAATATTACTGGGCTCTGACTGGCACAATATTACTGGGCTCTGAGTGGCACAATATTACTGGGCTCTGAATGGTACAATATTACTGGGCTCTGAATGGCACAATATTACTGGGCTCTGAGTGGCACAATATTACTGGGCTCTGAGTGGCACAATATTACTGGGCTCTGACTGGCACAATATTACTGGGCTCTGACTGGCACAATATTACTGGGCTCTGACTGGCACAATATTACTGGGCTCTGAATGGCACAATATTACTGGGCTCTGACTGGCACAACAATTATGGCATATGTGTGTGTGTGGGGGGGGGGTTAACATCGCGATGGATGGCGGGATTGCATGCAGGGGAGGGGGCAGGGTCCAGGGGGCCCAAGCAAATGCTTGCCCAGGGTCCAATCACTATTAAAGACGGCCCTGAGCATACTTGCCAACCCGGGACAATCCCGCAACGTTTTCGATCCTGGGACTGTCCCGGGAGAATCAGCTCTGCAGCGATCACGGAGGTCACCTGATCACATGACTTCATCGCACGACGTCATGTGATCATGCGCACGGCTTGTTCGCGTACTCCACAAGTCACACAGCCCCACACTGGGAGGAACGAGGTAGGAACAGTGACTGTATCACTGCCAATAATGGACCGTTTTTCTTTTTATCATGGCAGCTTCGGAACGTGATGGATTATTGCAGCTCTTAGGGGCATTTAAAAAATGTCTCTTAGAGCTGCAATAATCAATGACTTCCAAAGCTGCCATAATAACACGTCTCTTAAATCTGCCAATGACTTCTACTAATGATGAGATGATCAAAAAATGAGGGCAAAAAAAACCCTGGCAAATGAATGTGGGCAACAAAAACCCTGGCAAATGAATGTGGGCAAAAAAAAAAAAAACCCTGGTAAATGAATTTGGGCAAAAAAAACCCTGGCAAATGAATGTGGGCAAAAAAAACCCTGACAAATGAATTTGGGCAAAAAAAACACTGGCAAATGAATGTGGGCAAAAAAAACCCTGGCAAATGAATTTGGGCAAAAAAAACACTGGCAAATGAATGTGGGCAAAATAAAACTGACAAATGAATGGGCAAAATAATGTAATTAATAAGTAATGATTGTAAGAGGCACAGACAAACCTGGAACGGAAATGCCCACCTTCCCTGCAATGAGATATAGCTTTGATCCCTGCTATTGATCTACATTTTTTTAAAATGTATTTTTTAAGATAAAAAAAAACTGCTCACTTGAATGTGTGTATGTATGAGTGTATGTGACAGACTGTGTGTATGTATGAGTATATGTGATAGACTGTATGTATGTATGTATGTATGTATGTATGAGTGTATGTGACAGACTATGGATGTATGTATGTATGAGTGTAAGTGACAGACTATGTATGTATGTATGTATGAGTGTGTGTGTGTGTGACAGACTGTATGAGGGAGTGTGACAGACTGTATGAGTGTGTGTGACTGACTGTATGAGTCTGTGTGTCTGTGACTGACTGTATGAGTTTGTGTGTATATATGACTGACTATGAGTGTGTGTGTCTGTGACAGACTGTATGTATGAGTGTATGTGAAAGACCATGTATGAGTGTATGTGTCTATGTGACTGACTGAGTGTATGTGTCTATGTTACAGACTGTATGTATGAGTGTGTGTGTGTGTCTGACAGACTGCATGTATGTATGAGTGTGTGTCTGCGACAGACTCTATGTATGTATGTATGTATGTATGAGTGTGTCTGTGAACGACTGTATGTATGAGTGTGTGTGTGTCTGACAGATTGTATGTATGTGTGAGTGTGTGCCTGGCAGACTGTATGTATGTATGTATGTATGTATGTATGTATGTATGAGTGTGTTTCTATGTGACAGTATGTATATGTGTGACAGGCTGTATGTATGAGTATATGTGTCTATGTGACTGACTGTATATGACTGCATGTGATTGTGTGTATGTGCTGTTGTCTGGCTCCTAGATTTTTTTCCTGGCTCCTAAAACTTAGTTAAGGTTGTCAAGCCCTGGTATAAATGTTACTAGTTATATACATATATTTGGGGTCCACCTTAAGCTTTTGGAAATATTTAATATTTTACAGTTTATTTTCTGGTCAGAAATGTAATGTTTGTTTGCTGAGAGGGTAGTGGATGCATGGAATAGTCTTCCAGTAGAAGTGGTAGAGGTTAATACAGTGAAGGAGTTTAAGCATGCATGGGATAGGTATAAGGCTATCCTAGATATAAGATAAGGTCAGGGACTAATGAAAGGATTACATTACTGAGAGGGTAGTGGATGCATGGAATAGCCTTCCAGTAGAAGTGGTAGAGGTTAATACAGTGAAGGAGTTTAAGCATGCATGGGATAGGTATAAGGCTATCCTAGATATAAGATAAGGTCAGGGACTAATGAAAGTATTACTTTACTGAGAGGGTAGTGGATACATGGAATGGCATTCCAGCAGAAGTGGTAGGTTCATACTGATGTATGTTTTATGGTGTACACCCAGCTCGCTGGCTATATTTCATGTAACAGTGATAAAATGCACCTGCCTGATGTACATGTTGTGCTGTGAATGTATCTGTTGTATACCAAGGATCCTGGTAATGTTGGTGGGAACTTGGTGATATAATATACACTGTGACAAGCTTTATTTTTACTGCTGCTATACCCGGCGAGCAAAAATGCTGTCCCCCCCAGATTTGTGGGGGTTCCTGCAGACACCCCTTCCAATACTTCTGCTGGGGCATTGGGATAGGGAAAGGGCAACAGTTCTGGGTACTCAGTCAAGGGGTTGGGACCCGGGTGTGGAGACAACTATCTCATCCACCCCTCCCAGGTAAAACGTCACATAGCTTAACTCTGCTAAATCCACATCATCGGGGCCCAGTTGCACGAGTTTGAGCAGCTTGGCAAACGACTTTTCCAGCTCCCACTCTCGGTGAACCAAAAAGTCCAAATCAGCATCCAACTCTGCAACATCATATTCCCGCCTCTCACGGATTTCAATTTCCGTCTCCTGATCGGAGCTGCTGAAAGGGCACTCCTCCTGGTAACTTTCAAACATTACTCCAGGGCCGCCAAACCCAAAACCCTCGGGGGGGATCATCCAAACCTTCCAGCTCTGGGTGCATCTGGGTTGCATGCCACTTTAGTGCCCGGTATTCCTCATCCAGGGCCAGCTCAGCATCAACAAGCACTGCCAGATCCGCCACCCACTTTCCTTGGGGTTGTTTACCCAGATATTGCATTCATAGGTTGTAACGGATCGCCTGGCACCCCGACTGGGTACCTCCGTTGAAGGATGCTCCTAGCGCTTCCTGAGGACTCCAAGCACTGCAGCAGACACCACAACCACCAAACCGGAGAAGCATATGAATCCTCCCAAGCATATGAATGCTGTAGACAGTTGAATAGGAACCATACGAATAGGTTTACTCTCCTAGCAGTCAAACTGGAACAGCATACAATAAATCCTTCCCCCAATAATGAGACGACACTTCACTTTGAGAGTTAAGCAGGAACTCCCTGTACTGTCACATACAGTCTCTTTTATTCCCAATCCACAAACATAGTACAGCCCACAGGGCATTACAAAACAACCAATCACATCACAGTTACATCCCACATATTCCCTCCCCTTATCCTGAGAGGAAACTCAATTATACATACAGTTAAAACATACTTTCTACCCAACTTTCATAACTCCAAAACCATACATCACATTCACATAAAATTACATATTCACAATCAATCCATTCAGGGGAACAACATATTCAAAAATGGCACGAATCAGACCAGGGGTTCAAAAGTTAGTAAAAAGTCCTTTGTGACTAAATGAAGCATGGCTTTCTGGCCCAAACCAGTTTCAGAGTCTTCTATCCTGGAGATAAGTAATTCAATTATCTCCCAGGACAGACACAAGACTCCATTAAGCACATGGTTGCAAAAAGACACAAAACACTTTAAAATACATAAAGTCACATTTTACACATAACACACAGACATTTCACATATCCCCAGATAGCTCAGGTCTGAGCGCACATTATTAAGTGAATGGCGCTCGGACCACACAAATACAGGGATTCCTATCTGGGGTATAACACATTCACATAAAGTCTGGTCCATAGTCCAAAGGCAAGAGGCGGGCAAGCAGCCCCCTCCAAGGACACGTGGCGAGGCCGGTTTCGCCACATTTCTCCCCTTTACCATCCAAACTAACAGGGTATCTGACCTCCTGCCGGTCAGTGCCCTGGTTAGTCCAGCAACCCACCCACGAAGCACAAACAGCAATACAACCCACCCACAATAACTGGTTAGTACACCTGGATAAAATAGCAACTTGTCCATGTCCAGGTGCCTCACCACAGCTGTGCGGGGGGCTGGTAGACTGCCTTGGTGGGTTGCTGAGTGGGTAGAGACCAGCGGTACTCTGCCCGGGTGCCAGCGCTACCACTGAAGTAGCCTGGTTGGAGCCTGGTTGGGGGAGGGGGAGACCGACTGTCTCCCCTCTGGATACACTGCTCTGTGGCTGGGGGACAGGACCGACCGTCCCTGCCCCTGGGGCTGCAAGTGCAGAGACTACGGTCCCATCTGCATAGTTGTGGGGCTTAACATCTCCCCTTGGTGGGTTAGGCTGCCGCTGGAGAGAGGGTGTAACAAGCTCCTCTCTCTGAACTGTAGACTGCCGCTGGGGAGAGGGGGTAACCTGCTCCTCTCCCTGACACTCTCTTTGCTGGTGGAGAGGGGGACCAACTGTCTCCCCTTTCAATATTTTGTCCTGCGGCTGGGGTGCGAGACAGATGGTCTCTGCTTCCTGGGGTACACACTGCCGCTGGGGAGGAAGGACGGCCCCTTCATCTCCCTGGGGTACACGCTGCCGCTGGGGAGGAAGGACTGCACCTTCTGCTTCCTGGGGTACACACTGCCGCTGGGGAGGAAGGACGGCACCTTCATCTCCCTGGGGTACACACTGCCGCTGAAGATCTGGGCCGACCGCCCAGCATCCCTGTAGGGCCGGTAGAGAGACCGCCATCCCATCTCCACCTGCCATCTGTGGGTCTTCCCAGGACCAGTCTATGAGGTCCCCTACTTCTGCCGCTGGTAATGAAGCAGGGGGTACCTCGGCTGCGTTTTCCCAGCTGTAGGTTGGCAGGTCTGGGTCTCCCAGCCAGTTTTCCTGTTCTGTGTCTATGCCCTGTGGCTGACATGAGTTTAGTAGTTCCACATAGTCCATCTCTAGCTGTCGTTCCATGGCAGCCAAACGGTGGAGGTCTTGTCCCAGTCCCATAGATCTCGGGCCCTGTACCATCTCACCCCGGTAATAAAAAATAGCCCAGTACCGTGACTCTGCTGGACTGCCAAAGTCGACGTCTTCTGCTAAGGCCTTCCACAACAGGCCAGGGCTAGTGTAGTTCTCCCCCTCCGGCTGGATGCCCTCTGCCCTCCATGTCTCTGGCTGGACAGTGCACCACCACAGTGCCCGGTATGAGGCGTCAAGGCTCAGTTCCCTTTCCACGAGGTACTCAAGTTGTCTGACCTGCTGCCCTCCGGGTTGGTCTCCCAGAAGCGGCATCCGCCAGGCCATTTGTTCCTCCAACCGGTATGCGACACCAGGAAGGCGCTGCTGCCGTTGATACTGGACTTCCTCCAGGGCATTGTACCATAGTTCTTGCCGGGCAATATCTCTCCAGTCCAATTCACCCTCTTCCTCAGGTGTGCGAGGTGCCCAAGGATCCACGAACCCCATTTTCCCAAATCTTTATGTAGACAGGGACGCTGTATAAACACTAGCGTCGCCTTCAATTTGTAAATCCAAACGACTGTGTCTCTGAGCTGCTTTACCTCGCACTAGGACGCCATCCCACCGCTTGCCACCAATGTAACGGATCGCCTGGCACCCCGACTGGGTACCTCCGTTAAAGGATGCTCCTAGCGCTTCCTGAGGACTCCAAGCACTGCAGCAGACACCACAACCACCAAACCGGAGAAGCATATGAATCCTCCCAAGCATATGAATGCTGTAGACAGTTGAATAGGAACCATACGAATAGGTTTACTCTCCTAGCAGTCAAACTGGAACAGCATACAATAAATCCTTCCCCCAATAATGAGACGACACTTCACTTTGAGGGTTAAGCAGGAACTCGCTGTACTGTCACATACAGTCTCTTTTATTCCCAATCCACAAACATAGTACAGCCCACAGGGCATTACAAAACAACCAATCACATCACAGTTACATCCCACATATTCCCTCCCCTTATCCTGAGAGGAAACTCAATTATACATACAGTTAAAACATACTTTCTACCCAACTTTCATAACTCCAAAGCCATACATCACATTCACATAAAATTACATATTCACAATCAATCCATTCAGGGGAACAACATATTCAAAAATGGCACAAATCAGACAAGGGGTTCAAAAGTTAGTAAAAAGTCCTTTGTGACTAAATGAAGCATGGCTTTCTGGCCCAAACCAGTTTCAGAGTCTTCTATCCTGGAGATAAGTAATTCAATTATCTCCCAGGACAGACACAAGACTCCATTAAGCACATGGTTGCAAAAAGACACAAAACACTTTAAAATACATAAAGTCACATTTTACACATAACACACAGACATTTCACATATCCCCAGATAGCTCAGGTCTGAGCGCACATTATTAAGTGAATGGCGCTCGGACCACACAAATACAGTTTAATCGCCATGGAGCCAAAGTCTTTACAGTCAGTTTCATACGAATGGGCTCCATGGGATTCCTATCTGGGGTATAACACATTCACATAAAGTCTGGTCCATAGTCCAAAGGCAAGAGGCGGGCAAGCAGCCCCCTCCAAGGACACGTGGCGAGGCCGGTTTCGCCACATAGGTCCATCTGGAGCTTGTACCTCTCCTGGTGATTCAGGATGTACCTTCCCCGGCAGTACTGATCCCATCTGATAGCTTCCCACCTGAAATCCTGGCGATTACAATCCCTCCTGACCAGCACCTCGGCATCCAGCTCAGCCTCCCTCTCGGCTTCCTGCATAATACGATCCACCACCTCGAAGGGAGGGTTTGGCCCATACACAGCCAGATGTTCCATTACCATCTGAGTGATCACATCTTCCACCTCCATGAATGCTGAGGAAGCAGCTGGACTGAGGAGCTTGCACTTTTCGGACATGGTGCTGCTTGCAATCCCTTGCTGGTGCTCTGCTGCTAATCCATTGGACTCTTGCAAGGAGGATCCCATTGCTGCCACCAATGTAACGGACCATCTACCGGACGAAGTAGACCCTCTGTCTGTTGTGTGAAATCACCTCCTTAGCCCCCGATTACAGCTCAGCATTCACCCAGCAAGACTTTCCTGGACCCTTTAGACACAAGGGACAATAGATGACTCAAACGACAGAAAACACTTATTGATTAGATAAGTACACATTTCAACAATAACATATAATTAGTGTTGAGCGAACCCGAACTGCACTGTTCGTGTTGGTACCTAAAATTACGGTTTTTCAACCAATCTTTATCAAAAATGCACACAAAATAAACAGTGCTCCCCTTGCAGTAAAAATCAAAATATACTTTCCTTATTTGCTTCTAACTCCCACACTTAAGAAGCTTTTTCACTTTAGAAGCTGCTCCCTTGAATTCGCCTGGCTCACTATTCGCCTGCTCCTTCCAGTGAAATGGCCTTCGACATCATCTGTAACATGAGCCGACGCCATCTGTAACATGAGCCGACGCCATCTGTAACATGAGCTGACTCCATCTGTAACATGAGCCGACGCCATCTGTAACATGAGCCAGTGCCATCTATAACATGAGCCAACGCCATCTGTAACATGAGCCGACGCCATCTGTAACATGAGCCGACGCCATCTGTAACATGAGCCGAGGCCATCTGTAACATAAGCCGAGGCCATCTGTAACATGAGCCAGTGCCATCTATAACATGAGCCAACGCCATCTGTAACATGAGCCAGGTCGACGCCATCTGTAACATGAGCTGACGCCATCTGTAACATGAGCCGGTGCCATCTGTAACATGAGCCAGTGCCATCTGTAACATGAGCCAGTGCCATCTATAACATGAGCCGCCGCCATCTGTAACATGAGCCGACCCCATCTGTAACATGAGCCCACTCCATCTGTAACATGAGCCAGGCCGACTCCCTCTGTAACATGGGCCGACGGCATCTATAACATGAGCCGACATCATCTGTAACATGAGCCAACTCCATCTGTAACATGAGCCGACGCCATCTGTAACATGAGCCGTCTCCACATGAGCCGGTGCCATCTGTAACATGAGCCAGTGCCATCTATAACATGAGCCGCCGCCATCTGTAACATGAGCCGACCCCATCTGTAACATGAGCCAGGCCGACTCCCTCTGTAACATGGGCTGACGGCATCTATAACATGAGCAGACATCATCTGTAACATGAGCCAACTCCATCTGTAACATGAGCCGACGCCATCTGTAACATGAGCCAGTGCCATCTGTAACATGAGCCGACAGCATCTATAACATGAGCCGACGTCATCAGTAACATGAGCCGACTCCATCTGTAACATAAGCCAGACCGACTCCATCTGTAACATGGGCCGACGGCATCTATAACATGAGCCGACATCATCTGTAACATGAACCGACGCCATCTGTAACATGAGCCCACTCCATCTGTAACATGAGCCGACGCCATCTGTAACATGAGCCGACGCCATCTGTAACATGAGCCGACGCCATCTGTAACATGAGCCAGACCGACTCCATCTGTAACATGGGCCGACGGCATCTATAACATGAGCCGACATCATCTGTAACATGAACCGACGCCATCTGTAACATGAGCCCACTCCATCTGTAACATGAGCCGACGCCATCTGTAACATGAGCCGACGCCATCTGTAACATGAGCCGACGCCATCTGTAACATGAGCCGACGCCATCTGTAACATGAGCCCACTCCATCTGTAACATGAGCCAGGCCGACTCCATCTGTAACATGGGCCGACGGCATCTATAATATGAGCCGACATCATCTGTAACATGAACCGACGCCATCTGTAACATGAGCCCACTCCATCTGTAACATGAGCCCACTCCATCTGTAACATGAGCCCACTCCATCTGTAACATGAGCCAACGCCATCTGTAACATGAGCCGACGCCATCTGTAACATGAGCCAATGCCATCTATAACATGAGCCAGTGCCATCTATAACATGAGCCAGTGCCATCTATAACATGAGCCGCCGCCATCTGTAACATGAGCCGACCCCATCTGTAACATGAGCCAGGCCGACTCCATCTGTAACATGGGCCGACGGCAACTATAACATGAGCCAACTCCATCTGTAACATGAGCCGACGCCATCTGTAACATGAGCCGACGCCATCTGTAACACGAACCGACGCCATCTGTAACACGAACCGACGCCATCTGTAACATGAACCGACGCCATCTGTAACATGAACCGACGCCATCTGTAACATGAGCCGACGCCATCTGTAACATGAGCCGACGCAATCTGTAACATGAGCCGACGCCATCGGGGGATAACATGAGCCGTCTCCACATGAGCCGGTGCCATCTGTAACATGAGCCAGTGCCATCTATAACATGAGCCACCGCCATCTGTAACATGAGCCGACGCCATCTATAACATGAGCCACCGCCATCTATAACATGAGCCGACACCATCTGTAACATGAGCCGACGCCATCTGTAACATGAGCCGACGCCATTTGTAACATGAGCCAGTGCCATCTATAACATGAGCCGACTCTATCTGTAACATGAGCCAACACCATCTGTAACATGATCCGACTTCATCTGTAACATGAGCCGACGCCATCTGTAACATGAGCCGACGCCATCTGTAACATGAGCCGACTCCATCTGTAACATGAGCCAGTGCTATCTGGAACATGAGCCGACGCCATCTGTAACATGAGCCGTCTCCATATGAGCCGGTGCCATCTGTAACATGAGCCAGTGCCATCTATAACATGAGCCGCCGCCATCTGTAACATGAGCCGACGCCATCTGTAACATGAGCCGACGCCATCTGTAACATGAGCAGACGCCATCTGTAACATGAGCCGACGCCATCTGTAACATGAGCCAGTGCCATCTATAACATGAGCCGACTCTATCTGTAACATGAGCCAACACCATCTGTAACATGATCCGACTTCATCTGTAACATGAGCCGACGCCATCTGTAACATGAGCCGACGCCATCTGTAACATGAGCCGACGCCATCTGTAACATGAGCCGACGCCATCTGTAACATGAGCCGACGCCATCTGTAACATGAGCCGACGCCATCTGTAACATGAGCCAGTGCCATCTATAACATGAGCCGACTCTATCTGTAACATGAGCCAACACCATCTGTAACATGAGCCGACGCCATCTGTAACATGAGCCGACGCCATCTGTAACATGAACCGACGCCATCTGTAACATGAGCCGACTCTATCTGTAACATGAGCCAACACCATCTGTAACATGAGCCGACGCCATCTGTAACATGAGCCGATGCCATCTATAACATGAGCCC
Organism: Pelodytes ibericus; assembly: GCA_036172795.1. Taxonomy (NCBI): domain Eukaryota; kingdom Metazoa; phylum Chordata; class Amphibia; order Anura; family Pelodytidae; genus Pelodytes; species Pelodytes ibericus. The sequence goes on from CM069858.1 coordinate 233,452,931, forward strand.
ACTCCATCTGTAACATGAGCCGACGCCATCTGTAACATGAGCCGACTCCATCTGTAACATGAGCCCCCCCATTGTATACTAATGTCTGTGATGTCATGTGTATGTCTTTTTATAAGTCTGTGTTGTTACACAAATAAAGGAGTTGTTCAATCTTGCTGTACCTAACTGCTAGATGTCCTGTCTATTTGGGTACAAAGAGCAAGGGTCCAGGAAAGACTTGCTGGGTGAATGCTGAGCTGTAATCGGGGGCTAAGGAGGTGATTTCCCACAACGGACCGAGGGTCTACTACGTCTGGTAGACGGTCCGTTACATTGGTGGCAGAGGTGGGATCCTCCTTGCAAGAGTCCAGTGGATTAGCAGCAAAGCACAAGCAAAGGATTGCAAGCAGCACCATGTCCGAAAAGTGCAAACTCCTCAGTCCAGCTGCTTCCTCAGCATTCATGGAGGTGGAAGATGTGATCACCCAGAGGGTAATGGAAAGTCTGGCTGTGTATGGGCCAAACCCTCCCTTCGAGTTGGTGGGCTGGGAGCTCTGGTGGGAAGCTATCAGATGGGATCAGTACCAGGGGCGTTGCTAGGTCTCGAAAAGACCTGGGGCTGGAGCCCGGGGCAAATTTAATAGAAGTGGAGTAAATGCTTAGGCGAGTATACAGATGAATATATGTGATGCCAATTAACATTAAGTATATTTGGGTATATATCAGCGTGCAACAAATCCCAAGCACCAAAAAATTAGACCTGGCACCTGGGTATTATTTTCCCCACATGGTGCCCTCGCTGCCGAGATAATTTTTTGTTTTTGTATTATACAGTGCAGCACGATACAGAGGTGTGTGCACCTACGTCCTGGTATGTCCTCACACGCATCACACTATAGTTTCTGAATGCTGGGTGTGCTCTACAGGACTAGAAACAATGATGGTCTGTACCTGTGTGAGAGGCACAGACCAGACTGTAATGAGGTATGGCAGCAAGTAGGGTGACATATTGATAGATGTACTTTTTTATTTTTATCTTAAACAGCAAAAAAAACCTTGGGTGTAAGTGTGTGTGTGTATGCGTGACTGACTGTAGGTGTGTTCTTGACTGTGTGTGTATGTGACTGTCTGTTTGTGACTGACTTTGTATGTGTGACTAGCTGTGTGTGTGTCTGTCTGTCACTGACTTTATGTGTATGTGTGTCTGTATGTTACTGACTGTATGTGTGTCTGTATTTGACTGAATGTATGTGTGTGTTTGTCTGTATGTTACTGACTATATGTGTGTGTCTGTATGTTACTGAATGTATGCGTGTGTTTCTGTATGTTACTGACTGTATGTATGTGTGTGTCTGTATGTTACTGACTGTATGGGTGTCTGTCTGTACAAAGTAATATTTAGAAGAGTTTAACCTAATAAATCCATATAAAAGATTTATAGTATTAAAAAAGTTACTGACTGCATGTGTGTCTGCTCTTGACTGTATGTGTGTATGTGACTGACTGTATGCGTCTCTCTGTGACTAACTGTATGAATGTATGTATGCGTCTGTCTGTGACTGACTGTATGAATGTATGTATGCGTCTGTCTGTGACTGACTGTATGAATGTATGTATGCGTCTGTCTGTGACTGACTGTATGAATGTATGTATGCGTCTGTCTGTGACTGACTGTATGAATGTATGTATGCGTCTGTCTGTGACTAACTGTATGAATGTATGTATGCGTCTGTCTGTGACTGACTGTATGAATGTATGTATGCGTCTGTCTGTGACTGACTGTATGAATGTATGTATGCGTCTGTCTGTGACTGACTGTATGCCTCTCTTTGTGACTAACTGTATGAATGTATGTATGTGTGTGTGTGTGTGGCTGACTGCGTATTTGACCATCTGTGATTGGGTGTGTATGTTGGGTGTGTATGTGACTCCATGTAAAAGTTTGTGTATGTTTGTATGTATGTGCCGTTTTCTGGCTCCTGGATTTTTTTGCTGGCTCCTAAAATTCAGTTAAATTTGTCAAGACCTGGTATATAAATAATATGCCTATGATTAAGTGTGCTATCATGCGAAAGGCATAAGGTGAATTTGCTTTTTCCTTCACATGTTGCTGTTTTCCTATTTCCCTTTCTTATCGGATCCACTTTGATTATTAAATTATTTGATTTTTCACTGACAAGAGAAGTGCTCATTGTTTTCTTCAATATTCCTGATTACCAAAGCCTCAACAGCTATGATGCAATGACCAGTAGCGTTATATGCAAGGCTTTATACCAATATACATATCTAAATGATTGGGGTTTGTAAAAAGGGTTCAGAAGTTTCTATTTATGCCACTGCCAGCTCTGGATGTTCCCAAGGGTTCAGTAACATTAGTACTATATCACATAGGCCTCTTCTAATTCTACTCTGAGATAAGTGGGTTTTAACTTTTTATTTGCCAAAATGCATAAACATTGTATATCATGCCAATGATCAGTAAATGCATACATTTTGTATATCATGCCAAAGATCAGTAAATGCATAAACATTGTATATCATGCCAATGATCAGTAAATGCATACATTTTGTATATCATGCCAATGATCAGTAAATGCATACATTTTGTATATCATGCCAATGATCAGTAAATGCATACATTTTGTATATCATGCCAATGATCAGTAAATGCATACATTTTGTATATCATGCCAATGATCAGTAAATGCATACATTTTGTATATCATGCCAATGATCAGTAAATGCATACATTTTGTATATCATGCCAATGATCAGTAAATGCATACATTTTGTATATCATGCCAATGATCAGTAAATGCATACATTTTGTATATCATGCCAATGATCAGTAAATGCATACATTTTGTATATCATGCCAATGATCAGTAAATGCATACATTTTGTATATCATGCCAATGATCAGTAAATGCATACATTTTGTATATCATGCCAATGCGCACTGAATGCCTCATTTTTTGTATATTATGTCAATGAGAAGACTTACACACAGGGGTCTATTCACTAAAAGGCGAGTTACTGATGAGTTGATGAATAGATGAATATTTGATCTCACCAATTTAGCTAAACAATATGCATGGTCAATTCTGGGGAGTTTGTCTCTGCACAATGTATAGTTAAAATGGTGAGATCGAATGTTCATCTCACCCCAACTCACCTTTTAGTGAATAGACTCCACAGTGTCTCACACAGACACACACTTATAGAGTCTCACGCAGACAGAGACACTTTTTGTTATACTATAGTGTGTGTTATATATCTTTATTTGGATTTATTAGGTTATAAACACGTCCTAAACATTACATTCTGTGTATGTGTAATTTATCAAATTGTTTAACAGATTATAGAATTTATCAGCATTATTTACAAAGTATATAATATCAGATATACAACTTAATATTAATAAAAGGGAAAAAATTCAAGTAAATAAAACATAGGTTTGTAATTACTTAGCTTACACACACAGACACACACATATCATCTCACACAGAAATGCATGCTGCACACATACCCATTCTGTCTCAAACACACACTCACCATGTTTCACAGACACGCCTAACAAGCACGCTCTCTCACACAGACACACATAACAAGCACGCTGTCTCACACAGACACACATAACAAGCACGCTGTCTCACACAGACACGCCTAACAAGCACGCGCTCTCACACAGACACGCCTAACGAGCACGCTGTCTCACACAGACACACACATAACAAGCACGCTCTCTCACACAGACACACACATAACAAGCACGCTGTCTCACACAGACACACATAACAAGCACGCTCTCTCACACAGACACACACATAACAAGCACGCTGTCTCACACAGACACACATAACAAGCACGCTGTCTCACACAGACACGCCTAACAAGCACGCGCTCTCACACAGACACGCCTAACGAGCACGCTGTCTCACACAGACACACACATAACAAGCACGCTCTCTCACACAGACACACACATAACAAGCACGCTGTCTCACACAGACACACATAACAAGCACGCTGTCTCACACAGACACACATAACAAGCACGCTCTCTCACACAGAGACACATAACAAGCACTCTGTCTCACACAGACACACATAACAAGCATGCTGTCTCATACAGACACACATAACGAGCACGCTCTCTCACACAGACACACATAACAAGCATGCTGTCTCACACAGACACACATAACAAGCACGCTGTCTCACACAGACACACATAACAAGCACGCTGTCTCACACAGACACACATAACAAGCACGCTGTCTCACACAGACACACATAACAAGCACGCTGTCTCACACAGACACACATAACAAGCACGCTGTCTCACACAGACACACATAACAAGCACGCTGTCTCACACAGACATACATAACAAGCACGCTGTCTCACACAGACACACATAACAAGCATGCTGTCTCACATACTGTCTCTCACACAGACATACATAACAAGCACGCTGTCTCACACAGACACACATAACAAGCACGCTGTCTCACACAGACACACATAACAAGCACGCTGTCTCACACAGACACACATAACAAGCACGCTGTCTCACACAGACACACATAACAAGCATGCTGTCTCACACAGACACACATAACAAGCACGCTGTCTCACACAGACATACATAACAAGCACGCTGTCTCACACAGACACACATAACAAGCAGGCTGTCTCACACAGACACACATAACAAGCAGGCTGTCTCACACAGACACACATAACAAGCACACTGTCTCACACAGACACACATAACAAGCACGCTGTCTCACACAGACACACATAACAAGCACGCTGTCTCACACAGACACACATAACAAGCACGCTGTCTCACACAGACACACATAACAAGCACGCTCTCTCACACAGACACACATAACAAGCACGCTGTCTTACACAGACACACATAACAAGCACGCTGTCTCACACAGACACACATAACAAGCACGCTGTCTCACACAGACACACAAAACAAGCTCGCTGTCTCACACAGACACACATAACAAGCACTCTGTCTCACACAGACACACATAACAAGCATGCTGTCTCACACAGACATACATAACAAGCACTCTGTCTCACACAGACATACATAACAAGCACTCTGTCTCACACAGACACACATAACAAGCACGCTGTCTCACACAGACACACATAACAAGCACGCTGTCTCACACAGACACATAACAAGCACGCTGTCTCACACAGACACACATAACAAGCATGCTGTCTCACACAGACATACATAACAAGCACTCTGTCTCACACAGACACACATAACAAGCATGCTGTCTCACACAGACATACATAACAAGCATGCTGTCTCACACAGACATACATAACAAGCACTCTGTCTCACACAGACATACATAACAAGCACACTGTCTCACACAGACACATATAACAAGGACGCAGTCTCACACAGACACACATAACAAGCTCGCTGTCTCACACAGACACACATAACAAGCACGCTGTCTCACACAGACACACATAACAAGCACGCTGTCTCACACAGACACACATAACAAGCACGCTGTCTCACACAGACACACACACAAACACACCGTGTCACACAAATACACATGCTGTCTCTCCCACGCACACAATGTCTCACACACGTCTCCAACAGACACACACACACAAGCATGCTGTCTTGAAATTAAATATAGACAATTTCTAATGATTTAAATGTGCATAAAATAATTTAATACATTTTAAATAAATAAAACATAAAAAATAAAAATATACACAAAAATACGAAAAACATAGTGACATATGTTCTCTGGCATAAATATAAAATGCATTACTAACAGAGCATCAAAATATATAGATTCATAAAACATCAGAGATAAAGACCACTAAAATAGCTGTAAAAAATCCAAATAGGGAAAATACCTTAAAGTAACCGTATGGGCTCGCTGGGTCTGGTGCAGTCTGGCCACGGCCCCAGCACTAGCAGTCACCACAAACTCCAGGGAAATGTTGAACGTGGTCCCACAAGGATGAGCCAAGCTCAGGTCACAAAGAACAAAATAGCCTATAGGGGGTTAGGTGCGTGCGTGTGCCCGCTGGCTGCAGAGCGCTTCTGGGAAAGACATTCCCCCTGCTTTTTTGTGCTGGGTGTAACAGGGCAGGTTGCACGGGGGCAGAGTGGCAGTTAAATGCGCCTTTATTCAACGAAACCCTTACACACAGACAAACACTCTTATACACATACAGACACTCTTATACACACACACAATACCCTTACAGACACATATACCATTACACAGACAGAAACCCTTACACACAGACACACACAGATACCCTTGCACACAGACCCTTTTATGCACACACACACACACACCCAGACACCCTTACACACACACCCAGACACCTTTACACACACACACATGCACAGAGATACCCTTACACACAGACCCTTTAATACACAGACACACACACACACAGACACCCTTACAAACACACCCAGACACCCTTACACACACACACACGCACAGAGATACCCTTACACACAGACCCTTTAATGCACAGACACACACACCCAGACACCCTTACACACACACCTAGACACCCTTACACACACACACACGCACAGAGATACCCTTACACACACACCCAGACACCCTTACACACACACCTAGACACCCTTACACACACACACACGCACAGAGATACCCTTACACACAGACCCTTTAATACACAGACACACACACCCAGACACCCTTACACACACACACACACACACACACACACACACACACACACACACACCAACAGATTTATTTTCTTTCACAAGTTATGGTGCCTGAACCATCCCCCTCTCTGCTCCTTTACCTTTTCTTTGCAGGGAGGGGGATGATTCAGGCACACCGTCTGCCTCCAATCCCTGCAGCTGGTACCGGTGTATTAGAGCGCGAGGGGGCGGAGCATGCACCCCTTTGCACTATTATCATCTCTGTGTGCCTGATGGAGGCACGCCACGAAGGTACCTCTGCTCTACACGCAGCCAGAAACAAACAGGGCTGCGTGAGGGCTTAGACAGCGCGCCGGATATGAACTCATATCATATCCGGCGCACTACAGTACAAGCAGGGGGAGATGCTGGGTGACACACAGGTGGTCCCAGGGGTCGCCGGGGCAACCAAAAGCGGCAGGTCCCGTGGCAATGACGACCCCTACAGTTACCCACTACTTGCAAGAAGAAAAAAAAACAGGATTGGCGACTCAGGGCTAAAGCATGCTTTAGCCCCAGAGTCTCCATTCGGGGCTTCAGCCCCAGTAGCCCCCCCCCCTAGCGACGCCTCTGATCAGTACTACCAGGGGAAGGTACATCCCAAGTCCTGAGGAGAGGTATAAGCTACTAATGGACCTGTGGATGCAAATTATGGTTGGGCATCCCTGAGGAAAGTGGGTGACGGAACTGGCAGTGCTTGTTGATGCTGAGCTGGCCCTGGATGAGGAATACTGGGCACTAAAGTGGCATGCAACCCAGATGCACCCAGAGCTGGAAGGTTTGGATGATCCCCCCCAAGGGGCCCTGGAGTAATGTTTGAAAGTTACCAGGAGGAGTGCCCTTTCAGCAGCTCCCATTTAAATTTAAAGATTGTCCATTACCGACTGGAGAGCGGGGTGATTGTCCATTACCGACTGGAGAGCGGGGAGATTGTCCATTACCGACTGGAGAGCGGGGTGATTGTCCATTACCGACTGGAGAGCGGGGAGATTGTCCATTACCGACTGGAGAGCGGGGAGATTGTCCATTACCGACTGGAGAGCGGGGAGATTGTCCATTACCGACTGGAGAGCGGGGTGATTGTCCATTACCCAGTGGAGAGCGGGGTGATTGTCCATTACCCAGTGGAGAGCGGGGTGATTGTCCATTACCCAGTGGAGAGCGGGGTGATTGTCCATTACCGACTGGAGAGCGGGGAGATTGTCCATTACCCAGTGGAGAGCGGGGAGATTGTCCATTACCCAGTGGAGAGCGGGGAGATTGTCCATTACCCAGTGGAGAGTGGGGAGATTGTCCATTACCCAGTGGAGAGCGGGGAGATTGTCCATTACCAAGTGTATGGGGGGGGAGATTTACCATTACCAAGTGTATAGGGGGGAGATTTACCATAACCAAGTGGAAAGCGGGGAGATTGTCCATTACCCAGTGTATAGGGGGGAGATTTACCATTACCCAGTGAATAGCAGGGAGATTGTCCATTACCAAGTGTATGGGGGGGAGATTGACCATTACCCAGTGGAGAGCGGGGAGATTGTCTATTACCAAGTGTCACAAAGTGAATCCTGAGAGCCTCTGTGACTGGGGCTCATGGAGGGCTCTGAGGGCCAGACACTTTTGTGTGGAATAAGGACTACCCCTTCCTGAAAGAGCTATGATTTCACTGTGCCCCACTATCGCAATACGTCGCTCAGCGGGAGATTGTCCATTACCAAGTGTATGGGGGGGAGATTTACCATTACCCAGAGGAAAGCGGGGAGATTGTCCATTACCCAGTGTATAGGGGGGAGATTTACCATAACCCAGTGGAGAGCGGGGTGATTGTCCATTACTCAGTGTATAGGGAGGAGATTTACCATTACCCAGTGGAGAGCAGGGAGATTGTCCATTACCAAGTGTATAGGGGGGAGATTTACCATTACCCAGTGGAGAGCAGGGAGATTGACCATTACCCAGTGGAGAGCGGGGAGATTGTCCATTACCCAGTGTATAGGGGGGAGATTGTCCATTACCCAGTGTATAGGGGGGAGATTTACCATAACCCAGTGGAGAGCAGGGTGATTGTCCATTACCAAGTGTATGGGGGAGATTTACCATAACCCAGTGGAGAGCAGGGTGATTGTCCATTACCAAGTGTATGGGGGAGATTTACCATAAGCCAGTGGAGAGCAGGGAGATTGTCGATTACCAAGTGTATGGGGGGGGGGGGGGAGATTGACCATTACCCAGTGTATAGGGGGGAGATTTACCATAACCCAGTGGAGAGCGGGGTGATTGTCCATTACCCAGTGTATAGGGGGGAGATTTACCATAACCCAGTGGAGAGCGGGGTGATTGTCCATTACCCAGTGTATAGGGGGGAGATTTACCATAACCCAGTGGAGAGCGGGGTGATTGTCCATTACCCAGTGAATAGGGGGGAGATTTACCATAACCCAGTGGAGAGCGGGGTGATTGTCCATTACCAAGTGTATAGGGGGGAGATTGACCATTACCCAGTGGAGAGCGGGGAGATTGTCCATTACCCAGTGTATAGGGGGGAGATTGTCCATTACCCAGTGTATAGGGGGGAGATTTACCATAACCCAGTGGAGAGCAGGGTGATTGTCCATTACCAAGTGTATGGGGGAGATTTACCATAACCCAGTGGAGAGCAGGGTGATTGTCCATTACCAAGTGTATGGGGGAGATTTACCATAAGCCAGTGGAGAGCAGGGAGATTGTCGATTACCAAGTGTATGGGGGGGGGGGGGGGGGGGAGATTGACCATTACCCAGTGGAGAGCGGGGAGATTTACCATTACCCAGTGTATAGGGGGGAGATTTACCATAACCCAGTGGAGAGCGGGGTGATTGTCCATTACCAAGTGTATAGGGGGGAGATTTACCATAACCCAGTGGAGAGCGGGGTGATTGTCCATTACCAAGTGTATAGGGGGGAGATTTACCATAACCCAGTGGAGAGCAGGGAGATTGTCCATTACCAAGTGTATGGGGGGGAGATTGACCATTACCCAGTGGAGAGCGGTGAGATTGTCTATTACCAAGTGTCACAAAGTGAATCCTGAGAGCCTTTGTGACTGGGGCTCATGGAGGGCTCTGAGGGCCAGATACTTTTGTGTGGAATAAGGACAACCCCTTCCTGAAAGAGCTATGATTTCACTGTGCCCCACTACCGCAATACGTCGCACAGCGGGAGATTGTCCATTACCAAGTGTATGGGGGGGAGATTTACCATAACCCAGTGTAAAGCGGGGAGATTGTCCATTACCCAGTGTATAGGGGGGAGATTGTCCATTACCCAGTGTATAGGGGGGAGATTTACCATAACCCAGTGGAGAGCGGGGTGATTGTCCATTACTCAGTGTATAGGGAGGAGATTTACCATTACCCAGTGGAGAGCGGGGTGATTGTCCATTACCCAGTGTATAGGGGGGAGATTTACCATAACCCAGTGGAGAGCGGGGTGATTGTCCATTACCAAGTGTATGGGGGGGAGATTGACCATTACCCAGTGGAGAGCGGTGAGATTGTCTATTACCAAGTGTCACAAAGTGAATCCTGAGAGCCTTTGTGACTGGGGCTCATGGAGGGCTCTGAGGGCCAGATACTTTTGTGTGGAATAAGGACTACCCCTTCCTGAAAGAGCTATGATTTCACTGTGCCCCACTACCGCAATACGTCGCTCACCGGAGGTCAGCAGAAACCTCCTGATACTCTCAGATGGCTTACAAATGCATTGCTGGCCGCTGCAGACTAATGTAGCTTGGTTTGATTGATGCATCAAAATGCCATTCAATCTAAGCCCGATAAGCGTTGTGTTCACTATCCCATTTGCACATTCCGTGTGACCGCCTGACCGGTTAGAATGCTATGGAACTATGGTCCACTGAAACTACCGGGGGCTGGCCATTCTCCATACTGGACCTGAGCATGTCGCTATTTTGGGAGGTTGTCAGCTATTTGGTGAGCCATCTGGTGATAGCCTTGCTTTGGGGATAACTTCTGTAGGGTTAGGGTTTTGTGAGACTATGGACAAGTGTCGGGTGGGAATATTCTGCTAGCAGGACAGCCTCCTCAGCAGCTAGTGTTTCAGCCTCACCCCCTGGAGCTTCCACATACCGCTATAGACAAATTTAGTAGAAGCTCCCCCTATTGGCTATGCATTCATAGGGATTAAAGGCCAGTGACAACTCCTGCTGCTCACTGATTGGTTGCTCCTTTCCAAGCCCTTCACAGATTGGTGGATTTAATTTTTGGCACCAAATTCAAATCCTGAAATGATTGAGTTACAGCTAATGTGTTTAAACATTATATAGTTTCAATATGCGTTATCTGATCTTGTTCCTGAGGTCGTCTGCAACCAAGTGTACGGGGGAAGAGGTCATCTGCAACCAAGTGTACGGGGGAAGAGGTCGTCTGCAACCAAGTGTAAGGCGAAGAGGTCGTCTGCAACCAAGTGTAAGGCGAAGAGGTCGTCTGCAACCAAGTGTAAGGCGAAGAGGTCGTCTGCAACCAAGTGTAAGGCGAAGAGGTCGTCTGCAACCAAGTGTAAGGCGAAGAGGTCGTCTGCAACCAAGTGTACGGGGGAAGAGGTCGTCTGCAACCAAGTGTACGGGGGAAGAGGTCGTCTGCAACCAAGTGTACGGGGGAAGAGGTCGTCTGCAACCAAGTGTACGGGGGAGAGGTCGTCTGCAACCAAGTGTACGGGGGAAGAGGTCGCCTGCAACCAAGTGTACGGGGGAGAGGTCGCCTGCAACCAAGTGTACGGGGGAAGAGGTCGTCTGCAACCAAGTGTACGGGGGAAGAGGTCGTCTGCAACCAAGTGTAAGGCGAAGAGGTCGTCTGCAACCAAGTGTACGGGGGAAGAGGTCGTCTGCAACCAAGTGTACGGGGGAAGAGGTCATCTGCAACCAAGTGTACGGGGGAAGAGGTCATCTGCAACCAAGTGTACGGGGGAAGAGGTCATCTGCAACCAAGTGTACGGGGGAGAGGTCGTCTGCAACCAAGTGTACGGGGGAAGAGGTCGTCTGCAACCAAGTGTACGGGGGAAGAGGTCGTCTGCAACCAAGTGTACGGGGGAAGAGGTCGTCTGCAACCAAGTGTACGGGGGAAGAGGTCATCTGCAACCAAGTGTAAGGCGGAGAGGTCGTCTGCAACCAAGTGTACGGGGGAAGAGGTCGCCTGCAACCAAGTGTACGGGGGAAGAGGTCGCCTGCAACCAAGTGTACGGGGGAAGAGGTCGTCTGCAACCATGTGTACGGGGGAAGAGGTCGTCTGCAACCAAGTGTACGGGGGAGAGGTCGTCTGCAACCAAGTGTAAGGCGGAGAGGTCGTCTGCAACCAAGTGTACGGGGGAAGAGGTCGCCTGCAACCAAGTGTACGGGGGAAGAGGTCGTCTGCAACCAAGTGTACGGGGGAAGAGGTCGTCTGCAACCAAGTGTACGGGGGAAGAGGTCGTCTGCAACCAAGTGTACGGGGGAAGAGGTCGTCTGCAACCAAGTGTACGGGGGAAGAGGTCGTCTGCAACCAAGTGTACGGGGGAAGAGGTCGTCTGCAACCAAGTGTACGGGGGAAGAGGTCATCTGCAACCAAGTGTACGAGGGAAGAGGTCGTCTGCAACCAAGTGTAAGGCGAAGAGGTCGTCTGCAACCAAGTGTACGGGGGAAGAGGTCGTCTGCAACCAAGTGTACGGGGGAAGAGGTCATCTGCAACCAAGTGTACTGGGGAGAGGTCGTCTGCAACCAAGTGTACGGGGGAAGAGGTCGTCTGCAACCAAGTGTAAGGCGAAGAGGTCGTCTGCAACCAAGTGTACGGGGGAAGAGGTCGTCTGCAACCAAGTGTACGGGGGAAGAGGTCATCTGCAACCAAGTGTACGGGGGAGAGGTCGTCTGCAACCAAGTGTACGGGGGAGAGGTCGTATGCAACCAAGTGTACGGGGGAAGAGGTCGTCTGCAACCAAGTGTAAGGCGGAAAGGTCGTCTGCAACCAAGTGTAAGGCGGAGAGGTCGTCTGCAACCAAGTGTACGGGGGAAGAGGTCGTCTGCAACCAAGTGTACGGGGGAAGAGGTCGTCTGCAACCAAGTGTACGGGGGAAGAGGTCGTCTGCAACCAAGTGTACGGGGGAAGAGGTCGTCTGCAACCAAGTGTACGGGGGAAGAGGTCGTCTGCAACCAAGTGTACGGGGGAAGAGGTCGTCTGCAACCAAGTGTACGGGGGAAGAGGTCGTCTGCAACCAAGTGTAAGACGGAGAGGTCGTCTGCAACCAAGTGTACGGGGGAAGAGGTCGTCTGCAACCAAGTGTAAGGCGGAGAGGTCGTCTGCAACCAAGTGTACAGGGGAGAGGTCGTCTGCAACCAAGTGTACGGGGGAAGAGGTCGTCTGCAACCAAGTGTAAGGCGGAGAGGTCGTCTGCAACCAAGTGTACAGGGGAGAGGTCGTCTGCAACCAAGTGTACAGGGGAGAGGTCGTCTGCAACCAAGTGTACGGGGGAAGAGGTCGTCTGCAACCAAGTGTAAGGCGGAGAGGTCGTCTGCAACCAAGTGTAAGGCGGAGAGGTCGTCTGCAACCAAGTGTAAGGCGGAGAGGTCGTCTGCAACCAAGTGTACAGGGGAGAGGTCGTCTGCAACCAAGTGTACAGGGGAGAGGTCGTCTGCAACCAAGTGTACGGGGGAAGAGGTCGTCTGCAACCAAGTGTACAGGGGAAGAGGTCGTCTGCAACCAAGTGTACGGGGGAAGAGGTCGTCTGCAACCAAGTGTACAGGGGAAGAGGTCGTCTGCAACCAAGTGTACGGGGGAAGAGGTCGTCTGCAACCAAGTGTACGGGGGAAGAGGTCGTCTGCAACCAAGTGTAAGGCGAAGAGGTCGTCTGCAACCAAGTGTAAGGCGAAGAGGTCGTCTGCAACCAAGTGTACAGGGGAGAGGTCGTCTGCAACCAAGTGTAAGGCGGAGAGGTCGTCTGCAACCAAGTGTACAGGGGAGAGGTCGTCTGCAACCAAGTGTACGGGGGAAGAGGTCGTCTGCAACCAAGTGTACGGGGGAAGAGGTCGTCTGCAACCAAGTGTACGGGGGAAGAGGTCGTCTGCAACCAAGTGTACAGGGGAAGAGGTCGTCTGCAACCAAGTGTAAGGCGGAGAGGTCGTCTGCAACCAAGTGTAAGGCGGAGAGGTCGTCTGCAACCAAGTGTACGGGGGAAGAGGTCGTCTGCAACCAAGTGTACGGGGGAAGAGGTCGTCTGCAACCAAGTGTAAGGCGGAGAGGTCGTCTGCAACCAAGTGTACGGGGGAAGAGGTCGTCTGCAACCAAGTGTACGGGGGAAGAGGTCATCTGCAACCAAGTGTAAGGCGGAAGAGGTCGTCTGCAACCAAGTGTAAGGCGGAGAGGTCGTCTGCAACCAAGTGTACGGGGGAAGAGGTCGTCTGCAACCAAGTGTAAGGCGGAGAGGTCGTCTGCAACCAAGTGTAAGGCGGAGAGGTCGTCTGCAACCAAGTGTAAGGCGGAGAGGTCGTCTGCAACCAAGTGTAAGGCGGAGAGGTCGTCTGCAACCAAGTGTAAGGCGGAGAGGTCGTCTGCAACCAAGTGTAAGGCGGAGAGGTCGTCTGCAACCAAGTGTAAGGCGGAGAGGTCGTCTGCAACCAAGTGTACGGGGGAAGAGGTCGTCTGCAACCAAGTGTAAGGCGGAGAGGTCGTCTGCAACCAAGTGTACGGGGGAAGAGGTCATCTGCGCAACCAAGTGTACGGGGGAAGAGGTCGTCTGCAACCAAGTGTAAGGCGAAGAGGTCGTCTGCAACCAAGTGTACGGGGGAAGAGGTCGTCTGCAACCAAGTGTAAGGCGGAGAGGTCGTCTGCAACCAAGTGTACGGGGGAAGAGGTCGTCTGCAACCAAGTGTAAGGCGGAGAGGTCGTCTGCAACCAAGTGTACGGGGGAAGAGGTCGTCTGCAACCAAGTGTAAGGCGGAGAGGTCGTCTGCAACCAAGTGTAAGGCGGAGAGGTCGTCTGCAACCAAGTGTAAGGCGGAGAGGTCGTCTGCAACCAAGTGTAAGGCGGAGAGGTCGTCTGCAACCAAGTGTAAGGCGGAGAGGTCGTCTGCAACCAAGTGTAAGGCGGAGAGGTCGTCTGCAACCAAGTGTAAGGCGGAGAGGTCGTCTGCAACCAAGTGTAAGGCGGAGAGGTCGTCTGCAACCAAGTGTAAGGCGGAGAGGTCGTCTGCAACCAAGTGTAAGGCGGAGAGGTCGTCTGCAACCAAGTGTAAGGCGGAGAGGTCGTCTGCAACCAAGTGTAAGGCGGAGAGGTCGTCTGCAACCAAGTGTAAGGCGGAGAGGTCGTCTGCAACCAAGTGTAAGGCGGAGAGGTCGTCTGCAACCAAGTGTACAGGGGAAGAGGTCGTCTGCAACCAAGTGTAAGGCGGAGAGGTCGTCTGCAACCAAGTGTACAGGGGAAGAGGTCGTCTGCAACCAAGTGTAAGGCGGAGAGGTCGTCTGCAACCAAGTGTACAGGGGAAGAGGTCGTCTGCAACCAAGTGTACGGGGGAAGAGGTCGTCTGCAACCAAGTGTACGGGGGAAGAGGTCGTCTGCAACCAAGTGTACGGGGGAAGAGGTCGTCTGCAACCAAGTGTAAGGCGGAGAGGTCGTCTGCAACCAAGTGTAAGGCGGAGAGGTCGTCTGCAACCAAGTGTAAGGCGGAGAGGTCGTCTGCAACCAAGTGTAAGGCGGAGAGGTCGTCTGCAACCAAGTGTAAGGCGGAGAGGTCGTCTGCAACCAAGTGTAAGGCGGAGAGGTCGTCTGCAACCAAGTGTACGGGGGAAGAGGTCGTCTGCAACCAAGTGTACAGGGGAAGAGGTCGTCTGCAACCAAGTGTACGGGGGAGAGGTCGTCTGCAACCAAGTGTACGGGGGAAGAGGTCGTCTGCAACCAAGTGTACAGGGGAAGAGGTCGTCTGCAACCAAGTGTACGGGGGAGAGGTCATCTGCAACCAAGTGTACAGGGGAAGAGGTCGTCTGCAACCAAGTGTACAGGGGAAGAGGTCGTCTGCAACCAAGTGTACAGGGGAAGAGGTCGTCTGCAACCAAGTGTACAGGGGAAGAGGTCGTCTGCAACCAAGTGTACGGGGGGAGAGGTCGTCTGCAACCAAGTGTACAGGGGAAGAGGTCGTCTGCAACCAAGTGTACGGGGGAAGAGGTCGTCTGCAACCAAGTGTACGGGGGAAGAGGTCGTCTGCAACCAAGTGTACGGGGGAAGAGGTCGTCTGCAACCAAGTGTACGGGGGAGAGGTCGTCTGCAACCAAGTGTACGGGGGAAGAGGTCGTCTGCAACCAAGTGTACGGGGGAAGAGGTCGTCTGCAACCAAGTGTACGGGGGAAGAGGTCGTCTGCAACCAAGTGTACGGGGGAGAGGTCGTCTGCAACCAAGTGTACGGGGGAAGAGGTCGTCTGCAACCAAGTGTAAGGGGGAAGAGGTCATCTGCAACCAAGTGTAAGGCGGAGAGGTCGTCTGCAACCAAGTGTACGGGGGAGAGGTCGTCTGCAACCAAGTGTACGGGGGAGAGGTCGTCTGCAACCAAGTGTAAGGGGGAAGAGGTCATCTGCAACCAAGTGTAAGGCGGAGAGGTCGTCTGCAACCAAGTGTACGGGGGAAGAGGTCGTCTGCAACCAAGTGTACGGGGGAAGAGGTCGTCTGCAACCAAGTGTAAGGGGGAAGAGGTCATCTGCAACCAAGTGTAAGGCGGAGAGGTCGTCTGCAACCAAGTGTACGGGGGAGAGGTCGTCTGCAACCAAGTGTAAGGCGGAGAGGTCGTCTGCAACCAAGTGTACGGGGGAAGAGGTCGTCTGCAACCAAGTGTACGGGGGAAGAGGTCGTCTACAACCAAGTGTAAGGCGGAGAGGTCGTCTGCAACCAAGTGTACGGGGGAGAGGTCGTCTGCAACCAAGTGTACGGGGGAAGAGGTCGTCTGCAACCAAGTGTACGGGGGAAGAGGTCGTCTGCAACCAAGTGTACGGGGGAAGAGGTCGTCTGCAACCAAGTGTACGGGGGAAGAGGTCGTCTGCAACCAAGTGTAAGGCGAAGAGGTCGTCTGCAACCAAGTGTAAGGCGAAGAGGTCGTCTGCAACCAAGTGTACAGGGGAGAGGTCGTCTGCAACCAAGTGTAAGGCGGAGAGGTCGTCTGCAACCAAGTGTACAGGGGAGAGGTCGTCTGCAACCAAGTGTACGGGGGAAGAGGTCGTCTGCAACCAAGTGTACGGGGGAAGAGGTCGTCTGCAACCAAGTGTACGGGGGAAGAGGTCGTCTGCAACCAAGTGTACAGGGGGAGAGGTCGTCTGCAACCAAGTGTAAGGCGGAGAGGTCGTCTGCAACCAAGTGTAAGGCGGAGAGGTCGTCTGCAACCAAGTGTACGGGGGAAGAGGTCGTCTGCAACCAAGTGTACGGGGGAAGAGGTCGTCTGCAACCAAGTGTACGGGGGAAGAGGTCATCTGCAACCAAGTGTAAGGCGGAAGAGGTCGTCTGCAACCAAGTGTAAGGCGGAGAGGTCGTCTGCAACCAAGTGTACGGGGGAAGAGGTCGTCTGCAACCAAGTGTAAGGCGGAGAGGTCGTCTGCAACCAAGTGTAAGGCGGAGAGGTCGTCTGCAACCAAGTGTAAGGCGGAGAGGTCGTCTGCAACCAAGTGTAAGGCGGAGAGGTCGTCTGCAACCAAGTGTAAGGCGGAGAGGTCGTCTGCAACCAAGTGTAAGGCGGAGAGGTCGTCTGCAACCAAGTGTAAGGCGGAGAGGTCGTCTGCAACCAAGTGTAAGGCGGAGAGGTCGTCTGCAACCAAGTGTACGGGGGAAGAGGTCGTC
This sequence comes from Pelodytes ibericus, assembly GCA_036172795.1. Lineage (NCBI taxonomy): Eukaryota > Metazoa > Chordata > Amphibia > Anura > Pelodytidae > Pelodytes > Pelodytes ibericus. Next base: position 233,470,500 of record CM069858.1, read on the forward strand.
TGCAACCAAGTGTAAGGCGGAGAGGTCGTCTGCAACCAAGTGTACGGGGGAAGAGGTCATCTGCGCAACCAAGTGTACGGGGGAAGAGGTCGTCTGCAACCAAGTGTAAGGCGAAGAGGTCGTCTGCAACCAAGTGTACGGGGGAAGAGGTCGTCTGCAACCAAGTGTAAGGCGGAGAGGTCGTCTGCAACCAAGTGTACGGGGGAAGAGGTCGTCTGCAACCAAGTGTAAGGCGGAGAGGTCGTCTGCAACCAAGTGTACGGGGGAAGAGGTCGTCTGCAACCAAGTGTAAGGCGGAGAGGTCGTCTGCAACCAAGTGTAAGGCGGAGAGGTCGTCTGCAACCAAGTGTAAGGCGGAGAGGTCGTCTGCAACCAAGTGTAAGGCGGAGAGGTCGTCTGCAACCAAGTGTAAGGCGGAGAGGTCGTCTGCAACCAAGTGTAAGGCGGAGAGGTCGTCTGCAACCAAGTGTAAGGCGGAGAGGTCGTCTGCAACCAAGTGTAAGGCGGAGAGGTCGTCTGCAACCAAGTGTAAGGCGGAGAGGTCGTCTGCAACCAAGTGTACAGGGGAAGAGGTCGTCTGCAACCAAGTGTAAGGCGGAGAGGTCGTCTGCAACCAAGTGTACAGGGGAAGAGGTCGTCTGCAACCAAGTGTAAGGCGGAGAGGTCGTCTGCAACCAAGTGTACAGGGGAAGAGGTCGTCTGCAACCAAGTGTACGGGGGAAGAGGTCGTCTGCAACCAAGTGTACGGGGGAAGAGGTCGTCTGCAACCAAGTGTACGGGGGAAGAGGTCGTCTGCAACCAAGTGTAAGGCGGAGAGGTCGTCTGCAACCAAGTGTAAGGCGGAGAGGTCGTCTGCAACCAAGTGTAAGGCGGAGAGGTCGTCTGCAACCAAGTGTAAGGCGGAGAGGTCGTCTGCAACCAAGTGTACGGGGGAAGAGGTCGTCTGCAACCAAGTGTACAGGGGAAGAGGTCGTCTGCAACCAAGTGTACGGGGGAGAGGTCGTCTGCAACCAAGTGTACGGGGGAAGAGGTCGTCTGCAACCAAGTGTACAGGGGAAGAGGTCGTCTGCAACCAAGTGTACGGGGGAGAGGTCGTCTGCAACCAAGTGTACGGGGGAGAGGTCGTCTGCAACCAAGTGTACAGGGGAAGAGGTCGTCTGCAACCAAGTGTACGGGGAAGAGGTCGTCTGCAACCAAGTGTACGGGGGAGAGGTCGTCTGCAACCAAGTGTACAGGGGAAGAGGTCGTCTGCAACCAAGTGTACAGGGGAAGAGGTCGTCTGCAACCAAGTGTACAGGGGAAGAGGTCGTCTGCAACCAAGTGTACAGGGGAAGAGGTCGTCTGCAACCAAGTGTACGGGGGGAGAGGTCGTCTGCAACCAAGTGTACGGGGGAAGAGGTCGTCTGCAACCAAGTGTACGGGGGAAGAGGTCGTCTGCAACCAAGTGTACGGGGGAAGAGGTCGTCTGCAACCAAGTGTACGGGGGAGAGGTCGTCTGCAACCAAGTGTACGGGGGAAGAGGTCGTCTGCAACCAAGTGTACGGGGGAAGAGGTCGTCTGCAACCAAGTGTACGGGGGAAGAGGTCGTCTGCAACCAAGTGTACGGGGGAGAGGTCGTCTGCAACCAAGTGTACGGGGGAAGAGGTCGTCTGCAACCAAGTGTAAGGGGGAAGAGGTCATCTGCAACCAAGTGTAAGGCGGAGAGGTCGTCTGCAACCAAGTGTAAGGCGGAGAGGTCGTCTGCAACCAAGTGTACGGGGGAGAGGTCGTCTGCAACCAAGTGTACGGGGGAGAGGTCGTCTGCAACCAAGTGTAAGGGGGAAGAGGTCATCTGCAACCAAGTGTAAGGCGGAGAGGTCGTCTGCAACCAAGTGTACGGGGGAAGAGGTCGTCTGCAACCAAGTGTAAGGGGGAAGAGGTCATCTGCAACCAAGTGTAAGGCGGAGAGGTCGTCTGCAACCAAGTGTACGGGGGAGAGGTCGTCTGCAACCAAGTGTAAGGCGGAGAGGTCGTCTGCAACCAAGTGTACGGGGGAAGAGGTCGTCTGCAACCAAGTGTACGGGGGAAGAGGTCGTCTACAACCAAGTGTAAGGCGGAGAGGTCGTCTGCAACCAAGTGTACGGGGGAGAGGTCGTCTGCAACCAAGTGTACGGGGGAAGAGGTCGTCTGCAACCAAGTGTACGGGGGAAGAGGTCGTCTGCAACCAAGTGTACGGGGGAAGAGGTCGTCTGCAACCAAGTGTACGGGGGAAGAGGTCGTCTGCAACCAAGTGTACGGGGGAAGAGGTCGTCTGCAACCAAGTGTACGGGGGAAGAGGTCGTCTGCAACCAAGTGTACAGGGGAAGAGGTCGTCTGCAACCAAGTGTAAGGCGGAGAGGTCGTCTGCAACCAAGTGTAAGGCGGAGAGGTCGTCTGCAACCAAGTGTAAGGCGGAGAGGTCGTCTGCAACCAAGTGTAAGGCGGAGAGGTCGTCTGCAACCAAGTGTACAGGGGAAGAGGTCGTCTGCAACCAAGTGTACAGGGGAAGAGGTCGTCTGCAACCAAGTGTACAGGGGAGAGGTCGTCTGCAACCAAGTGTACAGGGGAAGAGGTCGTCTGCAACCAAGTGTACAGGGGAAGAGGTCGTCTGCAACCAAGTGTACGGGGGGAGAGGTCGTCTGCAACCAAGTGTACAGGGGAAGAGGTCGTCTGCAACCAAGTGTACGGGGGAAGAGGTCGTCTGCAACCAAGTGTACAGGGGAAGAGGTCGTCTGCAACCAAGTGTACGGGGGAAGAGGTCGTCTGCAACCAAGTGTACGGGGGAAGAGGTCATCTGCAACCAAGTGTACAGGGGAGAGGTCGTCTGCAACCAAGTGTAAGGCGGAGAGGTCGTCTGCAACCAAGTGTAAGGCGGAGAGGTCGTCTGCAACCAAGTGTACGGGGGAAGAGGTCGTCTGCAACCAAGTGTACGGGGGAAGAGGTCGTCTACAACCAAGTGTAAGGCGGAGAGGTCGTCTGCAACCAAGTGTACGGGGGAGAGGTCGTCTGCAACCAAGTGTACGGGGGAAGAGGTCGTCTGCAACCAAGTGTACGGGGGAAGAGGTCGTCTGCAACCAAGTGTACGGGGGAAGAGGTCGTCTGCAACCAAGTGTACGGGGGAAGAGGTCGTCTGCAACCAAGTGTACGGGGGAGAGGTCGTCTGCAACCAAGTGTACGGGGGGAGAGGTCGTCTGCAACCAAGTGTAAGGCGGAGAGGTCGTCTGCAACCAAGTGTACGGGGGAAGAGGTCGTCTGCAACCAAGTGTAAGGCGGAGAGGTCGTCTGCAACCAAGTGTACAGGGGAGAGGTCGTCTGCAACCAAGTGTACAGGGGAGAGGTCGTCTGCAACCAAGTGTACGGGGGAAGAGGTCGTCTGCAACCAAGTGTACGGGGGAAGAGGTCGTCTGCAACCAAGTGTACGGGGGAAGAGGTCGTCTGCAACCAAGTGTACGGGGGAAGAGGTCGTCTGCAACCAAGTGTACAGGGGAAGAGGTCGTCTGCAACCAAGTGTACGGGGGAAGAGGTCATCTGCGCAACCAAGTGTACGGGGGGAGAGGTCGTCTGCAACCAAGTGTAAGGCGGAGAGGTCGTCTGCAACCAAGTGTAAGGCGGAGAGGTCGTCTGCAACCAAGTGTAAGGCGAAGAGGTCGTCTGCAACCAAGTGTACGGGGGAAGAGGTCGTCTGCAACCAAGTGTAAGGCGGAGAGGTCGTCTGCAACCAAGTGTACAGGGGAAGAGGTCGTCTGCAACCAAGTGTACGGGGGAAGAGGTCGTCTGCAACCAAGTGTACGGGGGAAGAGGTCGTCTGCAACCAAGTGTAAGGCGGAGAGGTCGTCTGCAACCAAGTGTACGGGGGAAGAGGTCGTCTGCAACCAAGTGTACGGGGGAAGAGGTCGTCTGCAACCAAGTGTACGGGGGAAGAGGTCGTCTGCAACCAAGTGTACGGGGGAAGAGGTCGTCTGCAACCAAGTGTACGGGGGAAGAGGTCGTCTGCAACCAAGTGTACAGGGGAGAGGTCGTCTGCAACCAAGTGTACAGGGGAAGAGGTCGTCTGCAACCAAGTGTACAGGGGAAGAGGTCGCCTGCAACCAAGTGTACGGGGGAAGAGGTCGTCTGCAACCAAGTGTAAGGCGGGGAGATCATCAGCGAGTGAGTTATCAATTGCTAGGCGAACAGCTGCAGAAGAGGGGTGGGATTATCCATTGCCAGGTGAATAGCTAAAGTAGATGGGAATTATCTACTACCAGGTGGATGACGGCAGGAGGGGGAATTCTTTATAACTGATTGTGCAGACTAGATGGACCGAATGGTTCTTATCTGCCGACACATTCTATGTTTCTATAAACAGGTAAATGGCGGCAAGAAGAAAGATTGCTATTACCAGATTAACTGCAGCAGAAGGAGGATAGTCTATTTACAGGTGAATGGCAGCAGGGGAGGACAGTATATTACCATGTGAATGAAAGCAGGGGAGGTAGTATTCTATTACCAGGTGAATGGCAGCGGGGGAGGTGGTGTTCTATTACCAGGTGAACGGCAGCGGGGGAGGTGGTGTTCTATTACCAGGTGAACGGCAGCAGGGGAGGTAGTATTCTATTACCAGGTGAATGGCAGCGGGGGAGGTGGTATTCTATTACCAGGTGAACGGCAGCAGGGGAGGACAGTATATTACCAGATGAATGGCAGCGGGGGAGGTGGTATTCTATTACCAGGTGAACGGCAGCAGGGGAGGTGGTATTCTATTACCAGGTGAACGGCAGCAGGGGAGGACAGTATATTACCAGATGAATGGCAGCGGGGGAGGTGGTATTCTATTACCAGGTGAACAGCAGCGGGGGAGGTGGTATTCTATTACCAGGTGAATGGCAGCGGGGAGGTGGTATTCTATTACCAGGTGAACAGCAGCAAGGGAGGTGGTATTCTATTACCAGGTGAACAGCAGCAGGGGAGGTGGTATTCTATTACCAGGTGAATGGCAGCAGGGGAGGACAGTATATTACCAGATGAATGGCAGCGGGGGAGGTGGTATTCTATTACCAGGTGAACAGCAGCGGGGGAGGTGGTATTCTATTACCAGGTGAATGGCAGCAGGGAGGTGGTATTCTATTACCAGATGAATGGCAGCGGGGAGGTGGTATTCTATTACCAGGTGAATGGCAGCGGGGAGGTGGTATTCTATTACCAGATGAATGGCAGCAGGGAGGTGGTATTCTATTACCAGATGAATGGCAGCAGGGAGGTGGTATTCTATTACCAGTTGAATGGCAGCAGGGAGGTGGTATTCTATTACCAGTTGAATGGCAGCAGGGAGGTGGTATTCTATTACCAGTTGAATGGCAGCAGGGAGGTGGTATTCTATTACCAGTTGAATGGCAGCAGGGAGGTGGTATTCTATTACCAGTTGAATGGCAGCAGGGAGGTGGTATTCTATTACCAGGTGAATGGCAGCAGGGAGGTGGTATTCTATTACCAGATGAATGGCAGCGGGGAGGTGGTATTCTATTACCAGATGAATGGCAGCGGGGAGGTGGTATTCTATTACCAGATGAATGGCAGCGGGGAGGTGGTATTCTATTACCAGTTGAATGGCAGCAGGGAGGTGGTATTCTATTACCAGGTGAATGGCAGCGGGGGAGGACAGTATATTACCAGGTGAATGGCAGCGTGGAGGTGGTATTCTATTACCAGATGAATGGCAGCGGGGGAGGACAGTATATTCCCAGGTGAATGGCAGCGGGGGAGGTGGTATTCTATTACCAGGTGAATGGCAGCGGGGGAGGTGGTATTCTATTACTGGGGGAATGGCTGCGGGGGAGGAGAGTATATTACCAGATGAATGGCAGCGGGGGAGGTGGTATTCTATTACCTGGTGAATGGCAGCGGTGGAGGACAGTATATTCCCAGGTGAATGGCAGCGGGGGAGGTGGTATTCTATTACCAGGTGAATGGCAGCGGTGGAGGACAGTATATTACCAGATGAATGGCAGCGGGGGAGGTGGTATTCTATTACCAGGTGAATGGCAGCGGTGGAGGACAGTATATTCCCAGGTGAATGGCAGCGGGGGAGGTGGTATTCTATTACCAGGTGAATGGCTGCGTGGGAGGACAGTATATTACCAGGTGAATGGCAGCGGGGGAGGTGGTATTCTATTACCAGGTGAATGGCAGCGGGGGAGGTGGTATTCTATTACTGGGGGAATGGCTGCGTGGGAGGACAGTATATTACCAGATGAATGGGAGCGGGGGAGGTGGTATTCTATTACCAGGTGAATGGCAGCGGTGGAGGACAGTATATTCCCAGGTGAATGGCAGCGGGGGAGGTGGTATTCTATTACTGGGGGAATGGCTGCGGAGTAGGTGGTTACAGTCACATTTCCGCCCCCCCCCCCCCCGCCCCCATATTTTTTGTTGCATGGGCAGTATGGAGCCAGTTGGGTCAGAGCAGACGATCTCACTAGGAGTGCTAGCTCCTGTAATCAGCAATAGGCACAGGTCTGGTTATAAAACAAAAGGTTTGCTTCATTTATTATTGAGTTTATACACTAAAAAAAAGTAATAAATACAATGAAAGGCCAGTAACTAGTGAGGCACTTAGAACACAATAGTGATGAGCAGACAGCTTCGCCCTCCCTCGGGGGCTGGGGGTAATCCAGCCCCACTCAATACATCATTCATCAACCGGTGGAGAGGCAGCAGTAGTGGGGGCTCGCAAGGTCCAAATGATCTTCTTCCTGTACCTAAATGGGCGGAGTGGGAAGGAGCTGGCTCTCAGCCATTGCATAATGTATACATTGGATCACAAACATAAGCAAACTTGGGGAAGGAAGGTCAGGGGACCAACTCATTGGGGTCCTGCAGGAATAAAACACCCACCTTGTAACGACAGACAACTGGCAGCTTTAAATGAAGTTCTGTTTAACCAAGAGATCTGCTCCCTATATCAGGGGGAAGGATGTGTTTACAATCTTGGATAAGATCTTCCTTCATCTAATCCAAGATTCTAAACAACATGTCCTCCCCTGATAGAGCTATACAGAGCAAAGATTCTAAACAACATGTCCTCCCCTGATAGAGCTATACAGAGCAAAGATTCTAAACAACATGTCCTCCCCTGATAGAGCTATACAGAGCAAAGATTCTAAACAACATGTCCGCCCCCTGATAGAGCTATACAGAGCAAAGATTCTAAACATGTCTACCCCCTGATAGAGCTATACAAAGCAAAGATTCTAAACATGTCCTCCCCTGATAGAGCTATACAGAGCAAAGATTCTAAACATGTCTACCCCCTGATAGAGCTATACAGAGCAAAGATTCTAAACAACATGTCCTCCCCTGATAGAGCTATACAGAGCAAAGATTCTAAACAACATGTCCTCCCCTGATAGAGCTATACAGAGCAAAGATTCTAAACAACATGTCCTCCCCCTGATAGAGCTATACAGAGCAAAGATTCTAAACAACATGTCTGCCCCTGATAGAGCTATACAGAGCAAAGATTCTAAACAACATGTCCTCCCCCTGATAGAGCTATACAGAGCAAAGATTCTAAACAACATGTCTGCCCCTGATAGAGCTATACAGAGCAAAGATTCTAAACAACATGTCATCCCCCTGATAACAACATGTCCTCCCCCTGATAGAGCTATACAGAGCAAACATTCTAAACATGTCCGCCCCTGATAGAGCTACACAGAGCAAACATTCTAAACATGTCAGCCCCTGATAGAGCCATAAAGAGGAAAGAGGGCTAAATAAGGTACTTTATCTATATTCTTTTCTTAAAACATTTCTATTTAAAATCTCTACACAATTAAATCTTTTAATGAAACAGAAATTATTCTTTGCTGACAGTTGTCCTTTAAGATCCCAGGTACCCCTTCAAACCCTGCTCTCCCTACCCCAAAAAGTAACTGTTACAAAGTCCCCTGTACATGGGAATTCAATAAACACTGGTAAAAAGGAGATAAAAAATACTTCATAATGATTGTGCCCGCTGGGCACTGGTACCATATGCTAATAGATACATACGTGTGCGTGGCTATACAGGTCTGTAACATATGCTACGATCGTCACAGCCGTGCAGAGGTCTCACACACACCAAGGGGCTACAGTCCACCTCGCTGGGTTCTGTCCACACAAGAGGACTTTCTCCAACTTGCTACTGGTCCTTTTTGGACATGGCCCACCGGCTTATGAGCAGGAACCTCATCTGTACCGCAAAATCTCCACTCTCATCATCCCAACAATATGAGGAATTCGATAAGCCCCCCATGTGCCGAGCCATGGCGGTATAATCTGCATAAAATGAGGAATTGCTTAAAACTAAGGATTGATGACAAGGTCCTGGAACAAGCGCGGAGCTGGAGCCAGGAAAAGCCGTCAGACCCAGGATCACATGACGTCAACAAAGAACTCGCTGGGGTTACCCATGGCCATGTGGAAGGACTGGCGACTTGCAGTCAGCTCAGGGGGCACCGAAGCAAGGTCACGGACCAGTGGCTGCCCCCCAGGGGGCACAGAAGAAGGTGGCGGTAGAGGAGGTGGAGGCATCATCATGAGCATCATTGGATTATAGGAGAGGGGCAGGCCAGGGGCGGGGTAAGAGTGGAGAGAAGGGGAATGGTGGTGATGAGGAGGCAGAGGTTGTGGGCGGGAGGTTGCAGAGCGGTCACTGGGAGGTCCGCTATTCCCTCCGGCCCCTCGTCTCAGGCTGCTGCGAGTGGAATATTCAGACTCACTCCCCGATCCAGATTTGGACTCTGCCCCTCCGCTGCGTTCCTCTTTCTGCACCCCGTGTCCACCGTCACTGCGGGTAGAACCGCTGCTTCGACTGCCTGCATGAGAGGAAGAGTCAAGTTATAACCCGGGAATGCTGAGGAACCCTCGAACACCCCAAATAACCAAGTGAGACGACATTATGTGTTCTGCATAAATGTCAATCCTGGGACAAAAGGTCTAAAAGTGGTGCAGTCACCATGGAATGTTCCTGCTGATTACATCACTTAGAATTTTACCCCCAGAATCACCATGGAAACCAATGGAATGTTCCTGCTGATAACATCACTTAGAACTTTACCCCAGAATCACCATGGAAACCAATGGAATGTTCCTGCTGATAACATCACTTTTAGAACTTTACCCCAGAATCACCATGGAAACCAATGGAATGTTCCTGCTGATTACATCACTTTTAGAACTTTACCCCAGAATCACCATGGAAACCAATGGAATGTTCCTGCTGATTCCATCACTTTTAGAACTTTACCCCCACAATCACCATGGAAACCAATGGAATGTTCCTGCTGATAACATCACTTTTACAATTTTAGCCCAGAACCCCAAATGTAAATAGAGCAGCATGAGAAACCCACCCTAGGGTAATGACAGATCAGAGAGCTCCGGGTACCTCCCCATGGTTACACTAACCTTCACTGTGCTGGCTGCCGCCACTTCCCATCCCGTAACTGTAGGAGGATAGCTCATGGTACGCTGGTGGCTGGGTGCTGTATGGGTGGGGGGCAGGATACTGGTAGGAAAAAGTGGGGAGCAGCGGCCACGGGGAAGCTCCAGGCAGAGGAAGTGGAGCCAGAGTGTCCTGGTCTGAGGCACCACTGGAACCATCGTTATCATTCAGGGATAGATTCGCCATGTCTGTGAGGCAGAAACACACAGTCAATACAGCATGGAACAGAAAGGGAGGAAAAAATACTCCTAGCTCCATCTGTCTGTGTCGCCCTGCAGGGGGAGGGAGAGACTCCTAGCTCCATCTGTCTGTGTCGCCCCGCAGGGAGAGGGACAGACTCCTAGCTCCTCCTGTCTGTGTCGCCCTGCAGGGGGAGGGACAGACTCCTAGCTCCTCCTGTATGTGTCGCCTCGCAGGGGGAGGGACAGACTCCTAGCTCCTCCTGTTTGTGTCGCCCTGCAGGGGGAGGGACAGACTCCTAGCTCCTCCTGTTTGTGTCGCCCTGCAGGGGGAGGGACAGACTCCTAGCTCCTCCTGTTTGTGTCGCCCTGCAGGGGGAGGGACAGACTCCTAGCTCCTCCTGTTTGTGTCGCCCTGCAGGGGGAGGGACAGACTCCTAGCTCCTCCTTTCTGTGTCGCCCTGCAGGGGGAGGGACAGACTCCTAGCTCCTCCTTTCTGTGTCGCCCTGCAGGGGGAGGGACAGACTCCTAGCTCCTCCTTTCTGTGTCGCCCTGCAGGGGGAGGGACAGACTCCTAGCATCTCCTGTCTGTGTCCCCTCGCAGGGGGAGGGACAGACTCATAGCTCCTCGTTTCTGTTTCACCCAGCAGGGGGAGGGACAGACTCATACCTTAACATGTATAGCTTGGAGGAAAGACGTAACAGGGGGGATATGATAAAAACATTTATATACATAAAGGGAATCAACACAGTAACGGAAGAGAGTATATTTAAAAGAAAAAAAACTACCACAACTAGAGGACATAGTCTTAAATTAGAGGGGCAACGATTTAAATGTAATATCAGGAAGTATTACTTTACTGAGAGGGTAGTGGATGTATGGAATAGTCTTCCAGTAGAAGTGGTAGAGGTTAATACAGTGAAGGAGTTTAAGCATGCATGGGATAGGTATAAGGCTATCCTAGATATAAGATAAGGCCAGGGACTAATGAAAGTATTACTTTACTGAGAGGGTAGTGGATACATGGAATAGTCTTCCAGTAGAAGTGGTAGAGGTTAATACAGTGAAGGAGTTTAAGCATGCATGGGATAGGTATAAGGCTATCCTAGATATAAGATAAGGCCAGGGACTAATGAAAGTATTACATTACTGAGAGGGTAGTGGATGTATGGAATAGTCTTCCAGTAGAAGTGGTAGAGGTTAATACAGTGAAGGAGTTTAAGCATGCATGGGATAGGTATAAGGCTATCCTAGATATAAGATAAGGTCAGGGACTAATGAAAGTATTACTTTACTGAGAGGGTAGTGGATGTATGGAATTGTCTTCCAGTAGAAGTGGTAGAGGTTAATACAGTGAAGGAGTTTAAGCATGCATGGGATAGGTATAAGGCTATCCTAGATATAAGATAAGGTCAGGGACTAATGAAAGTATTACATTACTGAGAGGGTAGTGGATGTATGGAATAGTCTTCCAGTAGAAGTGGTAGAGGTTAATACAGTGAAGGAGTTTAAGCATGCATGGGATAGGTATAAGGCTATCCTAGATATAAGATAAGGCCAGGGACTAATGAAAGTATTACTTTACTGAGAGGGTAGTGGATACATGGAATAGTCTTCCAGTAGAAGTGGTAGAGGTTAATACAGTGAAGGAGTTTAAGCATGCATGGGATAGGTATAAGGCTATCCTAGATATAAGATAAGGCCAGGGACTAATGAAAGTATTACATTACTGAGAGGGTAGTGGATGTATGGAATAGTCTTCCAGTAGAAGTGGTAGAGGTTAATACAGTGAAGGAGTTTAAGCATGCATGGGATAGGTATAAGGCTATCCTAGATATAAGATAAGGTCAGGGACTAATGAAAGTATTACTTTACTGAGAGGGTAGTGGATGTATGGAATTGTCTTCCAGTAGAAGTGGTAGAGGTTAATACAGTGAAGGAGTTTAAGCATGCATGGGATGGGTATAAGGCTATCCTAGATATAAGATAAGGCCAGGAACTAATGAAAGTATTACATTACTGAGAGGGTAGTAGATGTATGGAATAGTCTTCCAGTAGAAGTGGTAGAGGTTAATACAGTGAAGGAGTTTAAGCATGCATGGGATAGGTATAAGGCTATCCTAGATATAAGATAAGGTCAGGGACTAATGAAAGTATTACATTACTGAGAGGGTAGTGGATGTATGGAATAGTCTTCCAGTAGAAGAGGTAGAGGTTAATACAGTGAGGGAGTTTAAGCATGTATGGGATAGGTATAAGGCTATCCTAGATATAAGATAAGACCAGGGACTAATGAAAGTATTACATTACTGAGAGGGTAGTGGATGCATGGAATAGTCTTCCAGTAGAAGTGGTAGAGGTTAATACAGTGAAGGAGTTTAAGCATGCATGGGATAGGTATAAGGCTATCCTAGATATAAGATAAGGCCAGGGACTAATGATAGTATCACATTACTGAGAGGGTAGTGGATGTATGGAATAGTCTTCCAGTAGAAGTGGTAGAGGTTAATACAGTGAAGGAGTTTAAGCATGCATGGGATAGGTATAAGGCTATCCTAGATATAAGATAAGGTCAGGGACTAATGAAAGTATTACATTACTGAGAGGGTAGTGGATGCATGGAATAGTCTTCCAGTAGAAGTGGTAGTGGTTAATACAGTTAAGGAGTTTAAGCATGCATGGGATAGGTATAAGGCTATCTTAGATATAAGATAAGGTCAGGGACTAATGAAAGTATTACATTACTGAGAGGGTAGTGGACGTATGGAATAGTCTTCCAGTAGAAGTGGTAGAGGTTAATACAGTGAAGGAGTTTAAGCATGCATGGGATAGGTATAATGCTATCCTAGATATAAGATAAGGCCAGGGACTAATGAAAGTATTACATTACTGAGAGGGTAGTGGATGTATGGAATAGTCTTCCAGTAGAAGTGGTAGAGGTTAATACAGTGAAGGAGTTTAAGCATGCATTGGATAGGTATAAGGCTATCCTAGATATAAGATAAGGCCAGGGACTAATGAAAGTATTACATTACTGAGAGGGTAGTGGATGTATGGAATAGTCTTCCAGTAGAAGTGGTAGAGGTTAATACAGTGAAGGAGTTTAAGCATGCATGGGATAGGTATAAGGCTATCCTAGGTATAAGATAAGGTCAGGGACTAATGAAAGTATTACATTACTGAGAGGGTAGTGGATGTATGGAATAGCCTTCCAGCAGAAGTGGTAGAGGTAAACACAGTCAAGGAGTTTAAACATGCGTGGGATAGACACAAGGCTATCCTAGCTATAAGACCGGGAACGGGGGACTAATAAAAGTACTCAAAAAAAATTGGGCAGACTAGATGGACCGAATGGTTCTTATCTGCCGACACATTCTATGTTTCCTCCTTTCTGTGTCACCCTGCAGGGGGAGGGACAGACTCCTAGCTCCTCCTGTCTGTGTCACCCTGCAGGGGGAGGGACAGAATCCTAGCTCCTCCTGTCTGTGTCACCCTGCAGGGGGAGGGACAGACTCCTAGCTCCTCCTGTCTGTGTCACCCTGCAGGGGGAGGGACAGACTCCTAGCTCCTCCTGTCTGTCTCACCCTGCAGGGGGAGGGACAGACTCCTAGCTCCTCCTGTCTGTGTCGCCCTGCAGGGGGAGGTGAATATAGGGGATGATAGATACTTACAGTTCTCGCAGCCAGTAAGATCACCGAATATGTAGTAGCATTGCTCGGAAAATGTGATCTTGTTCACCGTGTGACGGATAAATCCAGCTTTTAGCAAGTTACTGGCGAACTTGCGGGCTTCCCTGCGATCCTGGAAACCTTCCACATGGTGATAAAGCCAGTCCACCACGTCCGAGCCTGGGAGAGAAGATGAGGTTAAATGCTCAATGTTTCCCCATGACATGAGCCCCCTACCCTGGACTGTTACCAGGGGGTTCAGATGGGGGGGGGGGGGGGGGGAGGGGTTAAGGAGCGAGCCTGCTATCAGGGGGGAGAAGCACCTTCCCGCCACACTCCCCTCCTACAGCTGCTGTACTGCCACAGTCACCTCCTGCCACACTCCTCTCCCTTTCCTGCTGAAGCCCCCTTCCTTTGCCCTCTCCTATTCAAGCCCCCTTTGACTCACCCCGGTTTATGGACAATGTCTCAGAACCCTCACGGCATCATCATTACTCATGTTTGGGGGGAGAAGGCGAGAGCCCGGACTGCTATCAGGGGTTTGGGGGGGGAGAAGGCGAGAGCCCGGACTGCTATCAGGGGTTTGGGGGGGAGAAGGCGAGAGCCCGGACTGCTATCAGGGGTTTGGGGGGGGGGGGGGGGGGGAGAAGGCGAGAGCCCGGACTGCTATCAGGGGTTTGGGGGGGAGAAGGCGAGAGCCCGGACTGCTATCAGGGGTTTGGGGGGGGGGGGAGAGAAGGCGAGAGCCCGGACTGCTATCAGGGGTTTGGGGGGGGGGGGGAGAGAAGGCGAGAGCCCGGACTGCTATCAGGGGTTTGGGGGGGGGGGGGGGGGGGGAGAAGGAGAGAGCCCGGACTGCTATCAGGGGTTTGGGGGGGGGGGGGGGGAGAAGGCGAGAGCCCGGACTGCTATCAGGGGTTTGGGGGGGGGGGGAGAAGGCGAGAGCCCGGACTGCTATCAGGGGTTTGGGGGGGGGGGGGGGGGGGGGGGAGAAGGCGAGAGCCCGGACTGCTATCAGGGGTTTGGGGGGGGGGGGGGGAGAAGGCGAGAGCCCGGACTGCTATCAGGGGTTTGGGGGGGGAGAAGGCGAGAGCCCGGACTGCTATCAGGGGTTTGGGGGGGGAGAAGGCGAGAGCCCGGACTGCTATCAGGGGTTTGGGGGGGGAGAAGGCGAGAGCCCGGACTGCTATCAGGGGTTTGGGGGGGGGGGAGAAGGCGAGAGCCCGGACTGCTATCAGGGGTTTGGGGGGGGGGGGGAGGGGAGAAGGCGAGAGCCCGGACTGCTATCAGGGGTTTGGGGGGGGGGGGGAGGGGAGAAGGCGAGAGCCCGGACTGCTATCAGGGGTTTGGGGGGGGGAGAAGGCGAGAGCCCGGACTGCTATCAGGGGTTTGGGGGGGGGGGGAGAAGGCGAGAGCCCGGACTGCTATCAGGGGTTTGGGGGGGAGAAGGCGAGAGCCCGGACTGCTATCAGGGGTTTGGGGGGGGAGAAGGCGAGAGCCCGGACTGCTATCAGGGGTTTGGGGGGGGAGAAGGCGAGAGCCCGGACTGCTATCAGGGGTTTGGGGGGGGAGAAGGCGAGAGCCCGGACTGCTATCAGGGGTTTGGGGGGGGGGGAGAAGGCGAGAGCCCGGACTGCTATCAGGGGTTTGGGGGGGAGAAGGCGAGAGCCCGGACTGCTATCAGGGGTTTGGGGGGTTTCACTGGATATAGAACTTTCTCTGCAATTCACAAAAGAGGGGAAGAAAATATTACCTAGAAACGCGTTGGGAATGGTGATTTTCAGCCACATTCGATCTCTCACTTCCAGACCGGACTCCGGGGAAGCCATTACCTTCACCACAGAAGCCAGATCTGTGTGTACCGACAAACTGAAGAGTGAGACAGCTGGCAGTGCATGAGAAACTGTGGAGAGAAAGTGAAACGCATCAGCACATCGTCAAACTGTACAGAGACAGCCAGGAGAGCATGACAAACGAGAGTGAAACGCATCAGCGCATCGACAAACTGAAGAGAGTATAAGTACCGTATTTATCGGCGTATAACACGCACTTTTTCTCGCCGAAAATAGGGGGAAAATGGTGTGTGCGTGTTATACGCCGAAAAAAAAAATAAAAAAAAATCTAAAAAACTTACCTCGTTCCTGATGTGTCCCCCGGTGCTCTAAAGCTGCGTGGCTGTGAGGGAAGCGTTGTGAGCTCCCCACCAGCCGCGCGGTCAATAAAGTGTGTTTTTTTTTAACAAACTTTATTGTTCCGCGCGACTGGAGGGGAGCTCACAACGCTTCCCTTACAGCCACGCACCTTCAGAGCACCGGGGGACAGAGCAGGAACGAGGTAAGTGCTGGGGTCTGGGGAAGGGGGGGCATAACGAGCATACTAAGGGGCAATATCTTGGCATATTGGGGGCAATATCATGGCATATTAAATGGCATATTGGGGGCAATATCCTGGCATATTAAATGGCATATTGGGGGCAATATCCTGGAATATTAAATGGCATATTGGGGGCAATATCCTGGCATATTAAATGGCATATTGGGGGCAATATCCTGGAATATTAAATGGCATATTGGGCTTCAAAGTTCTTTTTTTGAAATGTAAGCTTTTTTTCCTGAAATTTCCTTCTTAAAATGAGGTGCGTGTTATACACCGGCGCGTATTATACGCCGATAAATCCGGTAACTATGAGGATGACCAAAGGCAAACAGTGCAGATACATTGGATGGAAGGGACGGGGAATGAAAGCTAGCTAAGGGCTGCGGCAGCCAGATATGTGTCCAGCTTGGAATGATCGGTACAAACAGGTCTCACTCACGTTCTGTCTCCGTCACGGAGGTGCTGGATGTCATACTGCTCATGGACGCACTACCAGGAAACACAGGGAAGGACCCGCTCAGGGCTGCTGAGTGTGAAACCCAGGCAGCCGGGTCAATGGGCTGGATGGGTTCATCTGGGGATAGAGACACAAGGTGAGAGGGGGGAATATATGGGGCGGACACAGGAATAATCCGGGAGAGACTCACTTCGAGGGAGGGTGAAGTAGCCTTGAGGTGAGGGATCCCAGCATTTGGCCACGGTCAGGATGATGGGGCTGAAAGAGAGCAAGGGGCAATTAATGACCTAAAGGAACTCCCGGAGCTTTCCAATGGTCCCGTCCCACCCAACTTCCCCCCACAGCACCTTCCAACTGCCATACCTTCCCGCCACACTCCCCTCCTACCTCTCCCGCAGCTGCTGTACTGCCACAGTCACCTCCTGCCACACTCCTCTCCCTTTTCCTGCTGAAGCCCCCTTCCCTCCTGCGCCCATTCGTATTCAAGCCCCCTTTGACTCACCCTGGTTTATGGACAATGTCTCTCAGAACCCTCACGGCATCATCATTACTCATGTTCTCAAAATTAATGTCATTCACCTATAAAACAAGATAAAAGGTGTCCGAATAGAATTCATGGGGCGGCATACAGCAGGTCTGCAGCAGGGGTTACACAGGTAGTATGTACCAAATATATACAGCAGGGGTTACACAGGTAGTATGTACCAAATATACACAGCAGGTCTGCAGCAGGGGTTACACAGGTAGTATGTACCAAATATATACAGCAGGGGTTACACAGGTAGTATGTACCAAATATACACAGCAGGTCTGCAGCAGGGGTTACACAGGTAGTATGTACCAAATATACACAGCAGGTCTGCAGCAGGGGTTACACAGGTAGTATGTACGAAATATACACAGCAGGTCTGCAGCAGGGGTTACACAGGTAGTATGTACCAAATATATACAGCAGGTCTGCAGCAGGGGTTACACAGGTAGTATGTACCAAATATATACAGCAGGTCTGCAGCAGGGGTTACACAGGTAGTATGTACCAAATATATACAGCAGGTCTGCAGCAGGGGTTACACAGGTAGTATGTACCAAATATACACAGCAGGTCTGCAGCAGGGGTTACACAGGTAGTATGTACCAAATATATACAGCAGGTCTGCAGCAGGGGTTACACAGGTAGTATGTACCAAATATATACAGCAGGTCTGCAGCAGGGGTTACACAGGTAGTATGTACCAAATATACACAGCAGGGGTTACACAGGTAGTATGTACCAAATATATACAGCAGGTCTGCAGCAGGGGTTACACAGGTACTATGTACCAAATATACACAGCAGGTCTGCAGCAGGCGTTACACAGGTAGTATGTACCAAATATACACAGCAGGTCTGCAGCAGGGGTTACACAGGTAGTATGTACCAAATATATACAGCAGGTCTGCAGCAGGGGTTACACAGGTAGTATGTACCAAATATATACAGCAGGTCTGCAGCAGCGGTTACACAGGTAGTATGTACCAAATATATACAGCAGGTCTGCAGCAGGGGTTACACAGGTAGTATGTACCAAATATATACAGCAGGTCTGCAGCAGGAGTTACACAGGTAGTATGTACCAAATATATACAGCAGGGGTTACACAGGTAGTATGTACCAAATATACACAGCAGGTCTGCAGCAGCGGTTACACAGGTAGTATGTACCAAATATATACAGCAGGTCTGCAGCAGGAGTTACACAGGTAGTATGTACCAAATATACACAGCAGGTCTGCAGCAGGGGTTACACAGGTAGTATGTACCAAATATATACAGCAGGTCTGCAGCAGGAGTTACACAGGTAGTATGTACCAAATATATACAGCAGGTCTGCAGCAGGGGTTACACAGGTAGTATGTACCAAATATACACAGCAGGTCTGCAGCAGGGGTTACACAGGTAGTATGTACCAAATATATACAGCAGGTCTGCAGCAGGGGTTACACAGGTAGTATGTACCAAATATATACAGCAGGTCTGCAGCAGGGGTTACACAGGTAGTATGTACCAAATATATACAGCAGGTCTGCAGCAGGGGTTACACAGGTAGTATGTACCAAATATATACAGCAGGTCTGCAGCAGGGGTTACACAGGTAGTATGTACCAAATATACACAGCAGGTCTGCAGCAGGGGTTACACAGGTAGTATGTACCAAATATATACAGCAGGTCTGCAGCAGGGGTTACACAGGTAGTATGTACCAAATATACACATCTGCTGTGTTACCACCAATTCCAGTTAGATTGTAAAGTCCTGTGCGCTATATGTTTGGACAGCTGCACATGACTGTGCTTTATCCGGGGGGGTTTGGTCAGAGCACTAACCTGCAGTAACATGTCCCCTGGTTCAATGCGCCCGTCAGCTGCCACCGCTCCGCCCTTCATTATGGAACCAATATAGATCCCACCATCTCCTCGTTCGTTACTCTGCCCCACGATGGAAATTCCCAGGAAATTATATTTCTCTAAGGACACAAAAGAACATACACTAAGGATTTAATGCAACTGCCCCCAAACATGTCAGCTGCCATAACCCAACCCAAACCGCCCCCCCCCAGCCGCCATAACCCAACCGCCCCCCCGTCAGCCGCCATAGCCCAACCACCCCCCCGCCAGCCTCCATAACCCAAACGTGTGTGTCCCCCCCCCCCCGGCCGCCATAACCCAACCGTACCCCCCCGGCCGCCATAACCCAACCCCCTGCACCCAGGCCGCCGTAACCCATCCGCCCCCCACCCCCCACAGGCCGCCGTAACCCATCCGCCCCCCACAGGCCGCCGTAACCCATCCGCACCCCACCCCCCCAGGCCGCCGTAACCCATCCGCCCCCCACCCCCCCGGCCGCCATAACCCATCCGCCTGCACCCAGGCAGCCGTAACCCATCCGCCCCCCACCCCCCCAGGCCGCCGTAACCCATCCGCCCCCCACCCCCCCCAGCCGCCATAGCCCAACCGCCCCCCCCCCCCCCAGCCGCCATAGCCCAACCGCCCCCCCGCCAGCCTCCATAACCCAAACGTGTGTGTCTCCCCCTCCCGGCCGCCATAACCCAACCGTACCCCCCCGGCCGCCATAACCCAACCGCCCCCCACCCCCCCAGGCCGCCGTAACCCATCCGCCCCCCACCCCCCCGGCCGCCATAACCCATCCGCCTGCACCCAGGCAGCCGTAACCCATCCGCCCCCCACCCCCCCAGGCCGCCGTAACCCATCCGCCCCCCACCCCCCCCAGCCGCCATAGCCCAACCGCCCCCCCGCCAGCCTCCATAACCCAAACGTGTGTGTCTCCCCCTCCCGGCCGCCGTAACCCAACCGTACCCCCCCGGCCGCCGTAACCCAACCGCCCCCAACCCCCCCAGGCCGCCGTAACCCATCCGCCCCCCACCCCCCCCCAGGCCGCCGTAACCCATCCGCCCCCCACCCCCCCCAGGCCGCCGTAACCCATCCGCCCCCCACCCCCCCCAGGCCGCCGTAACCCATCCGCCCCCCACCCCCCCCAGGCCGCCGTAACCCATCCGCCCCGCACCCAGGCAGCCGTAACCCATCCGCCCCCCACCCCCCCAGGCCGCCGTAACCCATCCGCCCCCCACCCCCCCCAGCCGCCATAGCCCAACCGCCCCTCCCCCCAGCCGCCATAGCCCAACCGCCCCCCCGCCAGCCTCCATAACCCAAACGTGTGTGTCTCCCCCTCCCGGCCGCCGTAACCCAACCGTACCCCCCCGGCCGCCGTAACCCAACCGCCCCCAACCCCCCCAGGCCGCCGTAACCCATCCGCCCCCCACCCCCCCCCAGGCCGCCGTAACCCATCCGCCCCCCACCCCCCCCAGGCCGCCGTAACCCATCCGCCCCCCACCCCCCCCAGGCCGCCGTAACCCATCCGCCCCCCACCCCCCCCAGGCCGCCGTAACCCATCCGCCCCCCACCCCCCCCAGGCCGCCGTAACCCATCCGCCCCCCACCCCCCCCCAGGCCGCCGTAACCCATCCGCCCCCCACCCCCCCAGGCCGCCGTAACCCAACCGCGACCCCCAGGCCGCCGTAACCCAAACGCCCCCCCCCATCCAGGCGGCCACCACCCATCCTCCCCCTCCCCCCATGCCGTCATAACGGATCCTCCCCCTCCCCCCATGCCGTCATAACGGATCCTCCCCCTCCCCCCATGCCGTCATAACGGATCCTCCCCCTCCCCCCATGCCGTCATAACGGATCCTCCCCCTCCCCCCAGCCGCCATAACCCAACTGCGCCCCCCCCATAACCCAGCGGCAGCCCCCTCTAACCCAGCGGCAGCCCGCTCTAACCCAGCGGCAGCCCGCTCTAACCCAGCGGCAGCCCGCTCTAACCCAGCGGCAGCCCGCTCTAACCCAGCGGCAGCCCGCTCTAACCCAGCGGCAGCCCGCTCTAACCCAGCGGCAGCCCGCTCTAACCCAGCTATTTGGATAATAGATACACAATCTGTAATAATAAAAATGTAACAGTTTAAATGGCGTTTCCTTGCGGAAATCTACTAATGAAAAAGATTTGGGAGTTGTTGTAGACAATAGATTTAGCAGTAGTGCAGTGTCAGCTGGCATCTGCAAAGGCCAATAAGATTGGGGTGTATTAAAAGGGGTACTGACTCATGAGAGGAAGATATTATTCTTATAGGTCCATGGTAAGACCTCACCTTGAATATGCGGTTCAATTCTGGGCGCCTTTTTCAATTTAAGACATTATGAAACTAGAGAGAGTGCAGAGGAGGGCTACAACACTAATCAGGGGAATGGAAAGTTTTAGTTATGAAGAAAGACTGGAAGAGTTACAATTGTACACGCTAGAGAAACGGCTGCTTAGAGGGGATATGATAATGTTATATAAATATGTACAGGGTCTATACAGAGGGCTTTCTAAAGATCTGCTCATTAACAGAACAGTACGAAGGACGAGAGGTCACCCGCTGAGACTGGAAGAAAGGAGATTTAGTCTGTGACAGTGGAAGGGATTTGTTACAGTAAGGACAAAGATATGGAATTCACTGCCTGAAGAGGTGATTCTAACGTAGCCGGAGGATACAACCGCCGCCGCGCCGGAGGATACAACCCAACCGCCGCCGCGCCGGAGGATACAACCCAACCGCCGCCACGCCGGGAGGATACAACCCAACCGCCGCCGCGCCGGGAGGATACAACCCAACCGCCGCCGCGCCGGAGGATACAACCCAACCGCCCCCAAAAGCAGCTGCACTTTAAAATAGAGCCCCACCGCAACCAGTAGTAAAGGTTCAGCAGTAATGACTACCTGACTAGTGGCATCTGTCCAGCTTTACTGAAGAGAAATAAAAGAACATGAAAGAAATTCAAAAATATATTACATTCTTCATAATTTAATGGACCCTCCAGGCATGAAACCTACCCATATTGAGAGTCACCGTGATAATGTTCAGAGACATTGTGGAATCTGTCACACTACTGAATGAGGACGTCTAAAAAACAAAACAGAAAAAAACCACGATCAATACATTGATATTTTGCAGACGTCTGTGTCACCCTGCAGGGGGAGGGACAGATTCCTAGCTCCTCCTGTTTGTGTCGCCCTGTAGGGGGAGGGACAGGCTCCTAGCTCCTCTTGTTTGTGTCGCCCTGCAGGGGGAGGGACAGGCTCCTAGCTCCTCCTGTGTGTCACCCTGCAGGGGGAGGGACAGGCTCCTAGCTCCTCCAGTCTGTGTCACCCTGCAGGGGGAGGGACAGACTCCTAGCTCCTCCTGTGTGTCACCCTGCAGGGGGAGGGACAGACTCCTAGCTCCTCCTGTCTGTGTCACCCTGCAGGGGGAGGGACAGGCTCCTAGCTGCTCCTGTCTGTGTCGCCCTGCAGGGGGAGGGGCAGACTCCTAGCTTCTGTCTGTGTCGCCCTGCAGGGGGAGGGGCAGACTCCTAGCTCCTCCTGTCTGTGTCGCCCTGCAGGGGGAGGGGCAGACTCCAAGCTCCTTCTGTCTGTGTCGCCCTGCAGGGGGAGGGACAGACTCCAAGCTCCTTTTGTCTGTGTCGCCCTGCAGGGGGAGGGGCAGACTCCAAGCTCCTTCTGTCTGTGTCACCCTGCAGGGGGAGGGACAGACTTACTGCTCCTATCTGTGCCACCCTCATTCTACTCACCCTCTCTAGCCGCGGGGGCCTCAGCTTACGCCTGCGTCGGTGCCGTTTTAGAAGTCGCGATGCGCTGCTTTGCTCTGTAGAACTACTGAACCTACGAGTGAGAAATAATCATCACATAGTGGGATATCCGGGAGCCGAGAGGGGCAGGGAGCCGAGAGGGGCGGGCGGCAGGGAGCCGAGAGCCGAGAGGGGCGGGCGGCAGGGAGCCGAGAGCCGAGAGGGGCGGGCGGCAGGGAGCCGAGAGCCGAGAGGGGCGGGCGGCAGGGAGCCGAGAGCCGAGAGGGGCGGGCGGCAGGGAGCCGAGAGCCGAGAGGGGCGGGCGGCAGGGAGCCGAGAGGGGCGGGCGGCAGGGAGCCGAGAGCCGAGAGGGGCGGGCGGCAGGGAGCCGAGAGCCGAGAGGGGCGGGCGGCAGGGAGCCGAGAGCCGAGAGGGGCGGGCGGCAGGGAGCCGAGAGCCGAGAGGGGCGGGCGGCAGGGAGCCGAGAGCCGAGAGGGGCGGGCGGCAGGGAGCCGAGAGCCGAGAGGGGCGGGCGGCAGGGAGCCGAGAGCCGAGAGGGGCGGGCGGCAGGGAGCCGAGAGCCGAGAGGGGCGGGCGGCAGGGAGCCGAGAGCCGAGAGGGGCGGGCGGCAGGGAGCCGAGAGCCGAGAGGGGCGGGCGGCAGGGAGCCGAGAGCCGAGAGGGGCGGGCGGCAGGGAGCCGAGAGCCGAGAGGGGCGGGCGGCAGGGAGCCGAGAGGGGCGGGCGGCAGGGAGCCGAGAGGGGCGGGCGGCAGGGAGCCGAGAGCCGAGAGGGGCGGGCGGCAGGGAGCCGAGAGCCGAGAGGGGCGGGCGGCAGGGAGCCGAGAGCCGAGAGGGGCGGGCGGCAGGGAGCCGAGAGCCGAGAGGGGCGGGCGGCAGGGAGCCGAGAGGGGCGGGCGGCAGGGAGCCGAGAGGGGCGGGCGGCAGGGATCCGAGAGGGGCGGGCGGCAGGGAGCCGAGAGGGGCGGGCGGCAGGGATCCGAGAGCCGAGAGGGGCGGGCGGCAGGGATCCGAGAGCCGAGAGGGGCGGGCGGCAGGGATCCGAGAGCCGAGAGGGGCGGGCGGCAGGGATCCGAGAGCCGAGAGGGGCGGGCGGCAGGGATCCGAGAGCCGAGAGGGGCGGGCGGCAGGGATCCGAGAGCCGAGAGGGGCGGGCGGCAGGGATCCGAGAGCCGAGAGGGGCGGGCGGCAGGGATCCGAGAGCCGAGAGGGGCGGGCGGCAGGGATCCGAGAGCCGAGAGGGGCGGGCGGCAGGGATCCGAGAGCCGAGAGGGGCGGGCGGCAGGGATCCGAGAGCCGAGAGGGGCGGGCGGCAGGGATCCGAGAGGGGCGGGCGGCAGGGATCCGAGAGCCGAGAGGGGCGGGCGGCAGGGATCCGAGAGCCGAGAGGGGCGGGCGGCAGGGATCCGAGAGCCGAGAGGGGCGGGCGGCAGGGATCCGAGAGCCGAGAGGGGCGGGCGGCAGGGATCCGAGAGCCGAGAGGGGCGGGCGGCAGGGATCCGAGAGCCGAGAGGGGCGGGCGGCAGGGATCCGAGAGCCGAGAGGGGCGGGCGGCAGGGATCCGAGAGCCGAGAGGGGCGGGCGGCAGGGATCCGAGAGCCGAGAGGGGCGGGCGGCAGGGATCCGAGAGCCGAGAGGGGCGGGCGGCAGGGATCCGAGTGCCGAGAGGGGCGGGCGGCAGGGATCCGAGAGCCGAGAGGGGCGGGCGGCAGGGATCCGAGAGGGGCGGGCGGCAGGGATCCGAGAGCCGAGAGGGGCGGGCGGCAGGGATCCGAGAGCCGAGAGGGGCGGGCGGCAGGGATCCGAGAGCCGAGAGGGGCGGGCGGCAGGGATCCGAGAGCCGAGAGGGGCGGGCGGCAAGGATCCGAGAGCCGAGAGGGGCGGGCGGCAGGGATCCGAGTGCCGAGAGGGGCGGGCGGCAGGGATCCGAGTGCCGAGAGGGGCGAACGATAAAGTGGTGTCGTGTGTTCCCCTTTTCTTGCACCCCCATCTGTACCTGCTCATAGTGTCATCCTCCTCGGAGTCACAGATGCTGGTCTCTATCTCACTAGTGAGGAGCGTTGATGAAGATTCATAACCAGCCAAATGACGTTCCGCTCTGCCATTAACCCCTCGAGTGACACCTGTGGGGAAAGACATCATACGCAATCTTACCAGGAGGGAGACTTGACTTAAAGCTGTGGTATATACCTGCGACCCCACAGAGGTTTATTGAGGGGCTCAAGGAGCAACAATGTACACTGGGCAGTCTCCCACCTAAGCGACTGCTGGCACTCACTCACCCGGCTCACTGCTCTCCCTCCTTCTGGGCCGCTCCCTCCGGACAGAGATCACAGACTCTGTCTCCGTCTCCTGTTCCAGGTTCTCCATGCTGCCACCAGACACATTGGGACTGTGAGGAAGAGAGATAGCACATGAGAACATCCCACCTTGAGGAAGGACACACGACTGGCAAGAATCCAAACTCACTGGAAGGATGGCGGCCGGGAATCCCCAATACCGCTAGTCCTCTCTGCAGGTGGCGGGGGCAGCGGCGGAGGAACTGGTGACTGCTCAGGTCTCGCATCTGGGACAGCAGGCAGGGGGTCAGGCAGAGAATTCTCTGAGGACACGAGCTTGGAAGGAAAGAGGATATTAATTACACAAAGGGCTGTGCTTATGGAATGATCAGTAAGGATGCTGCGCCCTCTGCTGCCCAGTCTTATATAAAGGAAGACACACCAAACATGTGGACCATCTGAGCCTCACATCTCAGTATAATAATACAGGAATTTACTTACCCAGGAGACAACACGACCGTTAAAACATGGCAGCTTAGCGTTATCATCCGATATCTCCTCCTTTACCACCCTGCATGAGAAGAATACACTGGTCACACAACTCCATTATATGATAACCAATATAGTGCAAATATTACCCGCGGAGGGGGGGAGTCACTGCAGGCACAGATTCCCTTTATGTATTTAAATGTTTCTATCATATCCCCCCTGTTACATCTTTCCTCCAAGCTATACATGTTAAGATGCTTTAACCCAGGGCTTGACAAGTCAGTCAGTCAGTCGGGCGCCCACACAGTCAGACAGTCAGTCGGGCGCCCACACAGTCAGACAGTCAGTCGGGCGCCCACACAGTCAGACAGTCAGTCGGGCGCCCACACAGTCAGACAGTCAGTCGGGCGCCCACACAGTCAGACAGTCAGTCGGGCGCCCACACAGTCAGACAGTCAGTCGGGCGCCCACACAGTCAGACAGTTAGTCGGGCGCCCACACAGTCAGTCAGTCGGGCGCCCACACAGTCAGTCAGTCAGTCAGTCAGTCGGGCGCCCACACAGTCAGTCAGTCAGTCGGGCGCCCACACAGTCAGTCAGTCAGTCGGGCGCCCACACAGTCAGTCAGTCGGGCGCCCACACAGTCAGTCAGTCGGGCGCACAGTCAAATATTCGCAAACACACACAGTCAAATATACACAGTGTCTGAGTGCCGGGTGTCGTCACGTGACATCCTGGCACTCAGCAGGCCGAAGAATGAAGACATGCAGCAGCGTTAAGAAGAAACCAAGAAAAGACTGTGTGAGGTGTTTGTATATATGGGCATATGTAAAGTAGGTGTGTGTGAGGTGTTTGTATATATGGGTATATGTAAAGTAGGTGTGTGAGGTGTTTGTATATATGGGTATATGTAAAGTAGGTGTGTGAGGTGTTTGTATATATGTGTATATGTAAAGTAGGTGTGTGTGAGGTGTTTGTATATATGTGTATAATGTAAAGTAGGTGTGTGTGAGGGGTTTGTATATATGTGCATATGTAAAGTAGGTGTGTGTGAGGTGTTTGTATATATGTGTATATGTAAAGTAGGTGTGTGTGAGGTGTTTGGATATATGGGTATATGTAAAGTAGGTGTGTGTGAGGTGTCTGTATATATGTGTATATGTAAAGTAGTTGTGTGTGAGGTGTTTGGATATATGTGTATATGTAAAGTAGGTGTGTGTGAGGTGTTTGGATATATGGTTATATGTAAAGTAGGTGTGTGTGAGGTGTTTGGATATATGGTTATATGTAAAGTAGGTGTGTGTGAGGTGTTTGTATATATGTGTATATGTAAAGTAGGTGTGTGTGTGTGAGGTGTTTGTATATTTGTGTATATGTAAAGTAGGTGTGTGTGAGGTGGGTGTGTGTTTGGATATATGGGTATATGTAAGGTAGGTGTGTGTGAGGTGTTTGGATATATGTGTATATGTAAAGTAGGTGTGTGTGAGGTGTTTGGATATATGTGTATATGTAAAGTAGGTGTGTGTGAGGTGTTTGTATATATGGGTATATGTAAAGTAGGTGTGTGTGAGGTGTTTGTATATATATGTGTATATGTAAAGTAGGTGTGTGTGAGGTGTTTGTATATATGTGTATATGTAAAGTAGGTGTGTGTGAGGTGTTTGTATATATGTGTAAATGTAAAGTAGGTGTGTGTGTGTGTGTGTGTGAGGTGTTTGTATATATGTGTATATGTAAAGTAGGTGTGTGTGTGAGGGGTTTGGATATATGTGTATATGTAAAGTAGGTGTGTGTGAGGTGTTTGTATATATGTGTATATGTAAAGTAGGTGTGTGTGAGGGGTTTGTATATATGTGTATATGTAAAGCAGGTGTGTGTGAGGTGTTTGGATATATGTGTATATGTAAAGTAGGTGTGTGTGAGGTGTTTGTATATATGGGTATATGTAAAGTAGGTGTGTGAGGTGTTTGTATATAAGGGTATATGTAAAGTAGGTGTGTGTGAGGTGTTTGTATATATGTGTATATGTAAAGTAGGTGTGTGTGAGGTGTTTGTATATATGGGCATATGTAAAGTAGGTGTGTGTGAGGTGTTTGTATATATGTGTATATGTAAAGTAGGTGTGTGTGAGGTGTTTGTATATATGTGTATATGTAAAGTAGGTGTGTGTGAGGTGTTTGTATATATGTGTATATGTAAAGTAGGTGTGTGTGAGGTGTGTGTATATATGGGTATATGTAAAGTAGGTGTGTGTGAGGTGTTTGTATATATGGGTATATGTAAAGTAGGTGTGTGTGTGAGGTGTGTGTATATATGGGTATATGTAAAGTAGGTGTGTGTGAGGTGTTTGGATATATGGGTATATGTAAAGTAGGTGTGTGTGAGGTGTTTGTATATATGTGTAAATGTAAAGTAGGTGTGTGTGTGTGTGTGTGTGTGTGTGTGTGTGTGTGTGTGTTTGTATATATGTGTATATGTAAAGTAGGTGTGTGTGTGAGGGGTTTGGATATATGTGTATATGTAAAGTAGGTGTGTGTGAGGTGTTTGTATATATGTGTATATGTAAAGTAGGTGTGTGTGAGGTGTTTGTATATATGGGTATATATGTGTATATGTAAAGTAGGTGTGTGTGTGGTGTTTGTATATATGTGTATATGTAAAGTAGGTGTGTGTGTGTGGTGTTTATATATATGTGTATATGTAAAGTAGGTGTGTGTGATGTGTTTGTATATATGTGTATATGTAAAGTGTGTGTATGTGAGGTGTTTGTATATATAGGTATATGTAAAGCAGGTGTGTGTGTGAGGTGTTTGTATATATGGGTATATGTAAAGTAGGTGTGTGTGAGGTGTTTGTATATATGTGTATATGTAAAGTGTGTGTATGTGAGGAGTTTGTATATATAGGTATATGTAAAGCAGGTGTGTGTGAGGTGTTTGTATATATGGGTATATGTAAAGTAGGTGTGTGTGAGGTGTTTGTATATATGGGTATATGTAAAGTAGGTGTGTGTGTGTGTGTGTGTGTGTGTGTGTGTGAGGTGTTTGTATATATGGGTATATATGTGTATATGTAAAGTAGGTGTGTGTGTGGTGTTTGTATATATGTGTATATGTAAAGTAGGTGTGTGTGTGTGGTGTTTATATATATGTGTATATGTAAAGTAGGTGTGTGTGTGTGTGGTGTTTGTATATATGGGTATATGTAAAGTAGGTGTGTGTGAGGTGTTTGTATATATGTGTATATGTAAAGTAGGTGTGTGTGAGGTGTTTGTATATATGTGTATATGTAAAGTAGGTGTGTGTGAGGTGTTTGGATATATGGGTATATGTAAAGTAGGTGTGTGTGAGGGGTTTGTGTATATGTGTATATGTAAAGTAGGTGGGTGTGTGTGTGAGGTGTTTGTGTATATATGGGTATATGTAAAGTAGGTGTGTGTGAGGGGTTTGTGTATATGGGTATATGTAAAGTAGGTGTGTGTGAGGTGTTTGTGTATATGTGTATATGTAAAGCAGGTGGGTGTGTGTGTGAGGTGTTTGGATATATGTGTATATGTAAAGCAGGTGTGTGTGAGGTGTTTGTATATTTGTGTATATGTAAAGCAGGTGTGTGTGAGGTGTTTGTATATTTGTGTATATGTAAAGTAGGTGTGTGTGAGGTGTTTGGATATATGTGTATATGTAAAGTAGTTGTGTGTGTGTGAGGTGTTTGTATATATGGGTATATGTAAAGTAGGTGTGTGTGAGGTGTTTGTATATATGTGTATATGTAAAGTAGGTGTGTGTGAGGTGTTTGGATATATGGGTATATGTAAAGCAGGTGTGTGTGAGGTGTTTGTATATATGGGTATATGTAAAGTAGGTGTGTGTGTGTGTGTGTGTGAGGTGTTTGTATATATGGGTATATGTAAAGTAGGTGTGTGTGTGTGTGTGTGTGTGAGGTGTTTGTATATATGGGTATATGTAAAGTAGGTGTGTGTGTGTGTGTGTGTGTGAGGTGTTTGTATATATGGGTATATGTAAAGTAAAAGTAAAGTATTATTGACGAGACTTGCAACTAGGAAGTACCAGCTCCTCCAGCAGAACGCTGCCTATACAAACTTCAGCTGCTGCCTGCTCCTATGAAGTGACGGATGGAGACTGTGATATGATCGGCTGGGTGACTCTGCCTGCTTTTTACCTATGCTGTTTTTAACTGTTTTTTACATGGGATATTGTTTTTTAACTTCTTCTATGTAAGCTGCTATATGTGGGGGGGAATTAAAATTGTTTACATTTGACACTACAACGTTTGTTTCTCACTCCTGTTGTGTCCTGCTCCACGAGTATTCCATCGATTATCTATCCAGTGGATGTGGGGATTTTGGGACTCAGAGTCTGCACGCCTTATACACCCAGAGCCGGTCCTATAGGCTCTGTAGAGTGTGAGTACAATTCTTTAGGGGGAGATATTTATTTTCCTTATATTCACAATACTGCACAATTTTGTATATATTTTTTTCTTCTCTTTTATATACATCTAAAAAAGGCTGGATTTTCGCCTATATATCTCTGATAAGTATTTATTTTATTATATCCTGCGCAACACTTTATTACACGATATTCACTATTTTGTGCTAATTGGAGGAAAATGCACTAGTGTTTGCTGCATAATTTGTTTGTCTGCACATTATATATAGCGCTTGTCACTTTATCTGCATATATATATCTCTCACCCGAAGTCCTGGTCCATGTTATATACACTGGTTAGAGCAGGGCTTGACAAATATAATTTGATTTTAGGAGCCAGAATTTTTTTTTAGGAGCCAGACAATCACGCAAACATAAACACAATTCATAAACACACACGCCTACTTCACATATATACAAACACACCTACTTTACTTATACACATATATTCAAACCCCTCACACACACCTACTTTACATATACCCATATATCCAAACACCTCATACACACCTACTATACATATACAAATATATACAAACACCTCACACACACACCTACTTTACATATACCCATATATACAAACCCCTCACACACACCTACTTTACATATACACATATATCCAAACACCTCACACACACACCTACTTTACATATACCCATACATACAAACCCCTCACACACACCTACTTTACATATACACATATATACAAACACCTCACACACACCTACTTTACATATACCCATACATACAAACCCCTCACACACACCTACTTTACATATACACATATATACAAACACCTCACACACACCTACTTTACATATACACATATATCCAAACAACTCACACACACCTACTTTACATATACCCATATATCCAAACAACTCACACACACCTACTTTACATATACACATATATCCAAACAACTCACACACACCTACTTTACATATACACATATATACAAACAACTCACACACACCTACTTTACATATACACATATATACAAACAACTCACACACACCTACTTTACATATATACAAACACCTCACACACACCTACTTTACATACACACAAATATACAAACACACCCACCTCACACAGTCTTTTCTTGGGGGTTTCTTCTTGATGTGTCCCCCTCCCTGCTGCTTTACCTCACTGCAGGGAAGGGGGACATTCGTGCTACAGCTGATCTCCGTTGGTCGGCCTGCTGAGTGCCAGGATGTCACGTGACGACACCCGGCACTCAGACACGCGTTGCGCGAGGGGGCGGAGCTTGCAGTCTGTGCCATCCGCACAGACTTTACCCCCTCGCGCTCAGAAAGTTTTTTTTTAAAATGTGATGGCAGCGGCAAGGGGACCATAAGGCTGACAGCACCCAGGCGCCAGGTCTAAATTCCTGGTCGCCATGGCGACCTGGCGCCTGGGGTTTGTCGAGCCCTGGGTTAGAGGATATATTTATACTGTTATATATTATATATATATATATATATATATATATCTCACCCGAAGTCCTGGTCCATGTTATATACACTGGTTAGAGGATATATTTATACTGTTATATATTATATATATATATCTCACCCGAAGTCCTGGTCCATGTTATATACACTGGTTAGAGGATATATTTATACTGTTATATATTATATATATATATATATATATATATATATATATATATATATATATATATATATCTCACCCGAAGTCCTGGTCCATGTTATATACACTGGTTAGAGGATATATTTATACTGTTATATATTATATATATATATATATATCTCACCCGAAGTCCTGGTCCATGTTATATACACTGGTTAGAGGATATATTTATACTGTTACATATTATATATATATATATATCTCACCCGAAGTCCTGGTCCATGTTATATACACTGGTTAGAGGATATATTTATACTGTTATATATTATATATATATATATCTCACCCGAAGTCCTGGTCCATGTTATATACACTGGTTAGAGGATATATTTATACTGTTATATATTATATATATATATGTCTCTCACCCGAAGTCCTGGTCCATGTTATATACACTGGTTAGAGGATATATTTATACTGTTATATATTATATATATATATATATCTCACCCGAAGTCCTGGTCCATGTTATATAGACTGGTTAGAGGATATATTTATACTGTTATATATTATATATATATATATATATCTCTCACCCGAAGTCCTGGTCCATGTTATATACACTGGTTAGAGGATATATTTATACTGTTATATATTATATATTATATATATATATATATATCTCTCACCCGAAGTCCTGGTCCATGTTATATACACTGGTTAGAGGATATATTTATACTGTTATATATTATATATATATATATATATATATATATATATATCTCACCCGAAGTCCTGGTCCATGTTATATACACTGGTTAGAGGATATATTTATACTGTTATATATTATATATATATATATATATATCTCTCACCCGAAGTCCTGGTCCATGTTATATACACTGGTTAGAGGATATATTTATACTGTTATATATTATATATATATATATATATATATATCTCACCCGAAGTCCTGGTCCATGTTATATACACTGGTTAGAGGATATATTTATACTGTTATATATTATATATATATATATATATCTCACCCGAAGTCCTGGTCCATGTTATATACACTGGTTAGAGGATATATTTATACTGTTATATATTATATATATATATATATATCTCACCCGAAGTCCTGGTCCATGTTATATACACTGGTTAGAGGATATATTTATACTGTTACATATTATATATATATATATATCTCACCCGAAGTCCTGGTCCATGTTATATACACTGGTTAGAGGATATATTTATACTGTTATATATTATATATATATATATCTCACCCGAAGTCCTGGTCCATGTTATATACACTGGTTAGAGGATATATTTATACTGTTATATATTATATATATATATGTCTCTCACCCGAAGTCCTGGTCCATGTTATATACACTGGTTAGAGGATATATTTATACTGTTATATATTATATATATATATATCTCACCCGAAGTCCTGGTCCATGTTATATAGACTGGTTAGAGGATATATTTATACTGTTATATATTATATATATATATATATATCTCTCACCCGAAGTCCTGGTCCATGTTATATACACTGGTTAGAGGATATATTTATACTGTTATATATTATATATATATATATATATATATATATATCTCTCACCCGAAGTCCTGGTCCATGTTATATACACTGGTTAGAGGATATATTTATACTGTTATATATTATATATATATATATATATATATATATATATATATATATATCTCACCCGAAGTCCTGGTCCATGTTATATACACTGGTTAGAGGATATATTTATACTGTTATATATTATATATATATATATATATATCTCTCACCCGAAGTCCTGGTCCATGTTATATACACTGGTTAGAGGATATATTTATACTGTTATATATTATATATATATATATATATATATATCTCACCCGAAGTCCTGGTCCATGTTATATACACTGGTTAGAGGATATATTTATACTGTTATATATTATATATATATATATATCTCTCACCCGAAGTCCTGGTCCATGTTATATACACTGGTTAGAGGATATATTTATACTGTTATATATTATATATATATATATATCTCACCCGAAGTCCTGGTCCATGTTATATAGACTGGTTAGAGGATATATTTATACTGTTATATATTATATATATATATATATATATATCTCACCCGAAGTCCTGGTCCATGTTATATACACTGGTTAGAGGATATATTTATACTGTTATATATTATATATTATATATATATATATATCTCACCCGAAGTCCTGGTCCATGTTATATACACTGGTTAGAGGATATATTTATACTGTTATATATTATATATTATATATATATATATATCTCACCCGAAGTCCTGGTCCATGTTATATACACTGGTTAGAGGATATATTTATACTGTTATATATTATATATATATATATATCTCACCCGAAGTCCTGGTCCATGTTATATACACTGGTTAGAGGATATATTTATACTGTTATATATTATATATATATATATATCTCACCCGAAGTCCTGGTCCATGTTATATACACTGGTTAGAGGATATATTTATACTGTTATATATTATATATTATATATATATATATATCTCACCCGAAGTCCTGGTCCATGTTATATACACTGGTTAGAGGATATATTTATACTGTTATATATTATATATATATATATATAACTCACCCGAAGTCCTGGTCCATGTTATATACACTGGTTAGAGGATATATTTATACTGTTATATATTATATATATATATATATATATATATCTCACCCGAAGTCCTGGTCCATGTTATATACACTGGTTAGAGGATATATTTATACTGTTATATATTATATATATATATATATATATATCTCACCCGAAGTCCTGGTCCATGTTATATACACTGGTTAGAGGATATATTTATACTGTTATATATTATATATATATATATCTCTCACCCGAAGTCCTGGTCCATGTTATATACACTGGTTAGAGGATATATTTATACTGTTATATATTATATATATATATATATATATATCTCACCCGAAGTCCTGGTCCATGTTATATACACTGGTTAGAGGATATATTTATACTGTTATATATTATATATATATATATCTCTCACCCGAAGTCCTGGTCCATGTTATATACACTGGTTAGAGGATATATTTATACTGTTATATATTATATATATATATATATATATCTCACCCGAAGTCCTGGTCCATGTTATATACACTGGTTAGAGGATATATTTATACTGTTATATATATTATATATATATATATATCTCTCACCCGAAGTCCTGGTCCATGTTATATACACTGGTTAGAGGATATATTTATACTGTTATATATTATATATATATATATATATCTCACCCGAAGTCCTGGTCCATGTTATATACACTGGTTAGAGGATATATTTATACTGTTATATATTATATATATATATATATCTCACCCGAAGTCCTGGTCCATGTTATATACACTGGTTAGAGGATATATTTATACTGTTATATATTATATATATATATATATATATCTCACCCGAAGTCCTGGTCCATGTTATATACACTGGTTAGAGCAGGGCTTGACAAATTTATTTTGATTTTAGGAGCCAGACATTTTTTTTAGGAGCCAGACAATCACGCAAACATAAACACAATTCATAAACACACACGCCTATTTCACATATATACAAACACACATACTTTACATATACACATATATACAAACACCTCACACACACATATATACACAAACACCTCACACACACATATATACACAAACACCTCACACACAAATATATACACAAACACCTCACACACACATATATACACAAACACCTCACACACATATATACACAAACACCTCACACACACATATATTCACAAACACCTCACACACACATATATACAAACAACTCACACACACATATATACAAACACACATACTTTACATATACACATATATACAAACACCTCACACACACATATATACAAACACCTCACACACACACATATATACAAACACACATACTTTACATATACACATATATACAAACACCTCACACACACATATATACAAACACCTCACACACACATATATACAAACACCTCACACACACATATATACAAACACCTCACACACACATATATACAAACACCTCACACACACATATATATATAAACACCTCACACACATATATATATATAAACACCTCACACACCCATATATATAAACACCTCACACACCCATATATATATATAAACACCTCACACACCCATATATATATAAACACCTCACACACCCATATATATATAAACACCTCACACACCCATATATATATAAACACCTCACACACCCATATATATATAAACACCTCACACACCCATATATATATATAAACACCTCACACACCCATATATATATAAACACCTCACACACCCATATATATATAAACACCTCACACACCCATATATATATATAAACACCTCACACACCCATATATATATAAACACCTCACACACCCATATATATATAAACACCTCACACACCCATATATATATAAACACCTCACACACCCATATATATATAAACACCTCACACACCCATATATATATAAACACCTCACACACCCATATATACAAACCCCTCACACACCCATATATATATAAACACCTCACACACCCATATATATATATATAAACACCTC
Organism: Pelodytes ibericus; assembly: GCA_036172795.1. NCBI lineage: Eukaryota > Metazoa > Chordata > Amphibia > Anura > Pelodytidae > Pelodytes > Pelodytes ibericus. The sequence goes on from CM069858.1 coordinate 233,506,365, forward strand.
ACACACCCATATATATATATAAACACCTCACACACCCATATATACAAACCCCTCACACACACCTACTTTACAATACATACAAACACACACCCACCTAACACAGTCTTTTCTTGGGGGTTTCTTCTTGATGTGTCCCCCTCCCAGCTGCTTTACCTCACTGCAGGGGAGGGGGACATTCACGCTGCAGCTTAACTCCGTTGGTCGGCGTGCTGAGTGCCAGGATGTCACGTGACGACACCCGGCACTCAGACACGCGTTGCGCGAGGGGGCGGAGCTTGCAGTCTGTGCCATCGGCCATCGGCACAGACTTTACCCCCTCGCGCTGCGGAAAAATCGGATGGCAGCGGCAAGGGGACCATGAGGCCGACAGCACCCAGGCGCCAGGTCTAATTTCCTGGTCGCCATGGCGACCTGGCGCCTGGGGTTTGTCGAGCCCTGGGTTAGAGGATATATTTATACTGTTATATATTATATATATATATATATATATATCTCACCCGAAGTCCTGGTCCATGTTATATACACTGGTTAGAGGATATATTTATACTGTTATATATTATATATATATATATATATATATATCTCACCCGAAGTCCTGGTCCATGTTATATACACTGGTTAGAGGATATATTTATACTGTTATATATTATATATATATATCTCTCACCCGAAGTCCTGGTCCATGTTATATACACTGGTTAGAGGATATATTTATACTGTTATATATTATATATATATATATATATATATATATATATCTCACCCGAAGTCCTGGTCCATGTTATATACACTGGTTAGAGGATATATTTATACTGTTATATATTATATATATATATATCTCACCCGAAGTCCTGGTCCATGTTATATACACTGGTTAGAGGATATATTTATACTGTTATATATTATATATATATATATATATATCTCACCCGAAGTCCTGGTCCATGTTATATACACTGGTTAGAGGATATATTTATACTGTTATATATTATATATATATATATATATCTCACCCGAAGTCCTGGTCCATGTTATATACACTGGTTAGAGGATATATTTATACTGTTATATATTATATATATATATCTCTCACCCGAAGTCCTGGTCCATGTTATATACACTGGTTAGAGGATATATTTATACTGTTATATATTATATCTCTCACCCGAAGTCCTGGTCCATGTTATATACACTGGTTAGAGGATATATTTATACTGTTATACATTATATATATATATATCTCTCACCCGAAGTCCTGGTCCATGTTATATACACTGGTTAGAGGATATATTTATACTGTTATATATTATATATATATATATCTCTCACCCGAAGTCCTGGTCCATGTTATATACACTGGTTAGAGGATATATTTATACTGTTATATATTATATATATATATCTCTCACCCGAAGTCCTGGTCCATGTTATATACACTGGTTAGAGGATATATTTATACTGTTATATATTATATATATATATATATCTCACCCGAAGTCCTGGTCCATGTTATATACACTGGTTAGAGGATATATTTATACTGTTATATATTATATATATATATCTCTCACCCGAAGTCCTGGTCCATGTTATATACACTGGTTAGAGGATATATTTATACTGTTATATATTATATATATCTCTCACCCGAAGTCCTGGTCCATGTTATATACACTGGTTAGAGGATATATTTATACTGTTATATATTATATATATATATATATATCTCTCACCCGAAGTCCTGGTCCATGTTATATACACTGGTTAGAGGATATATTTATACTGTTATATATATATATATATATATCTCTCACCCGAAGTCCTGGTCCATGTTATATACACTGGTTAGAGGATATATTTATACTGTTATATATTATATATATATATATATCTCACCCGAAGTCCTGGTCCATGTTATATACACTGGTTAGAGGATATATTTATACTGTTATATATTATATATATATATATATATCTCTCACCCGAAGTCCTGGTCCATGTTATATACACTGGTTAGAGGATATATTTATACTGTTATATATTATATATATATATATCTCACCCGAAGTCCTGGTCCATGTTATATACACTGGTTAGAGGATATATTTATACTGTTATATATTATATATATATATATATATCTCTCACCCGAAGTCCTGGTCCATGTTATATACACTGGTTAGAGGATATATTTATACTGTTATATATTATATATATATATATCTCTCACCCGAAGTCCTGGTCCATGTTATATACACTGGTTAGAGGATATATTTATACTGTTATATATTATATATATATATATATCTCACCCGAAGTCCTGGTCCATGTTATATACACTGGTTAGAGGATATATTTATACTGTTATATATTATATATATATATCTCACCCGAAGTCCTGGTCCATGTTATATACACTGGTTAGAGGATATATTTATACTGTTATATATTATATATATATATATATATATATATCTCTCACCCGAAGTCCTGGTCCATGTTATATACACTGGTTAGAGGATATATTTATACTGTTATATATTATATATATATATATCTCACCCGAAGTCCTGGTCCATGTTATATACACTGGTTAGAGGATATATTTATACTGTTATATATTATATATATATCTCTCACCCGAAGTCCTGGTCCATGTTATATACACTGGTTAGAGGATATATTTATACTGTTATATATTATATATATATATATCTCACCCGAAGTCCTGGTCCATGTTATATACACTGGTTAGAGGATATATTTATACTGTTATATATTATATATATATATATATATATATATATATCTCTCACCCGAAGTCCTGGTCCATGTTATATACACTGGTTAGAGGATATATTTATACTGTTATATATTATATATATATATATATATATATCTCACCCGAAGTCCTGGTCCATGTTATATACACTGGTTAGAGGATATATTTATACTGTTATATATTATATATATATATATCTCTCACCCGAAGTCCTGGTCCATGTTATATACACTGGTTAGAGGATATATTTATACTGTTATATATTATATATATATATCTCACCCGAAGTCCTGGTCCATGTTATATACACTGGTTAGAGGATATATTTATACTGTTATATATTATATATATATATATCTCACCCGAAGTCCTGGTCCATGTTATATACACTGGTTAGAGGATATATTTATACTGTTATATATTATATATATATATATATATCTCTCACCCGAAGTCCTGGTCCATGTTATATACACTGGTTAGAGGATATATTTATACTGTTATATATTATATATATATATATATATCTCTCACCCGAAGTCCTGGTCCATGTTATATACACTGGTTAGAGGATATATTTATACTGTTATATATTATATATATATATATCTCACCCGAAGTCCTGGTCCATGTTATATACACTGGTTAGAGGATATATTTATACTGTTATATATTATATTATATATATATATCTCTCACCCGAAGTCCTGGTCCATGTTATATACACTGGTTAGAGGATATATTTATACTGTTATATATTATATATATATATATCTCTCACCCGAAGTCCTGGTCCATGTTATATACACTGGTTAGAGGATATATTTATACTGTTATATATTATATATATATATCTCTCACCCGAAGTCCTGGTCCATGTTATATACACTGGTTAGAGGATATATTTATACTGTTATATATTATATATATATATATATATATCTCACCCGAAGTCCTGGTCCATGTTATATACACTGGTTAGAGGATATATTTATACTGTTATATATTATATATATATATATATCTCTCACCCGAAGTCCTGGTCCATGTTATATACACTGGTTAGAGGATATATTTATACTGTTATATATTATATATATATATATCTCACCCGAAGTCCTGGTCCATGTTATATACACTGGTTAGAGGATATATTTATACTGTTATATATTATATATATATATATATATATATATCTCACCCGAAGTCCTGGTCCATGTTATATACACTGGTTAGAGGATATATTTATACTGTTATATATTATATATATATATATATATCTCACCCGAAGTCCTGGTCCATGTTATATACACTGGTTAGAGGATATATTTATACTGTTATATATTATATATATATATCTCTCACCCGAAGTCCTGGTCCATGTTATATACACTGGTTAGAGGATATATTTATACTGTTATATATTATATATATCTCACCCGAAGTCCTGGTCCATGTTATATACACTGGTTAGAGGATATATTTATACTGTTATATATTATATATATATATATATATATCTCACCCGAAGTCCTGGTCCATGTTATATACACTGGTTAGAGGATATATTTATACTGTTATATATTATATATATATATATATCTCACCCGAAGTCCTGGTCCATGTTATATACACTGGTTAGAGGATATATTTATACTGTTATATATTATATATATATATATATATCTCACCCGAAGTCCTGGTCCATGTTATATACACTGGTTAGAGGATATATTTATACTGTTATATATTATATATATATATCTCTCACCCGAAGTCCTGGTCCATGTTATATACACTGGTTAGAGGATATATTTATACTGTTATATATTATATTATATATATATATCTCTCACCCGAAGTCCTGGTCCATGTTATATACACTGGTTAGAGGATATATTTATACTGTTATATATTATATTATATATATATATCTCTCACCCGAAGTCCTGGTCCATGTTATATACACTGGTTAGAGGATATATTTATACTGTTATATATTATATATATATATCTCTCACCCGAAGTCCTGGTCCATGTTATATACACTGGTTAGAGGATATATTTATACTGTTATATATTATATATATATATATCTCACCCGAAGTCCTGGTCCATGTTATATACACTGGTTAGAGGATATATTTATACTGTTACATATTATATATATATATATCTCACCCGAAGTCCTGGTCCATGTTATATACACTGGTTAGAGGATATATTTATACTGTTATATATTATATATATATATATATCTCTCACCCGAAGTCCTGGTCCATGTTATATACACTGGTTAGAGGATATATTTATACTGTATATATATATATATATATATATATATATATATATATATATATCTCACCCGAAGTCCTGGTCCATGTTATATACACTGGTTAGAGGATATATTTATACTGTTATATATTATATATATATATATATATATATATATCTCTCACCCGAAGTCCTGGTCCATGTTATATACACTGGTTAGAGGATATATTTATACTGTTATATATTATATATATATATCTCTCACCCGAAGTCCTGGTCCATGTTACATACACTGGTTAGAGGATATATTTATACTGTTATATATTATATATATATATATATATATCTCACCCGAAGTCCTGGTCCATGTTATATACACTGGTTAGAGGATATATTTATACTGTTATATATTATATATATATATATATATCTCTCACCCGAAGTCCTGGTCCATGTTATATACACTGGTTAGAGGATATATTTATACTGTTATATATTATATATATATATATCTCACCCGAAGTCCTGGTCCATGTTATATACACTGGTTAGAGCAGGGCTTGACAAATTTATTTTATTCTAGGAGCCAGCAAAATTTTTTAGGAGCCAGACAATCACGCAAACATACACGCAATTCATAAACACACACACCAATCCACGTCACATATACACCCCACACACACCAACCCACGTCACATATACACCCCACACACACCAACCCACGTCACATATACAGCCCACACACACCAACCCACGTCACATATACAAACCCCACACACCAACCCACTTCACAAATACACACACACACTTCACATATACACCTCCCCCCACACCTCACATATACACCTCCCCCCACACTTCACATATATACACCTCCCCCCACACATATTCCCCCCCTTCACATATACACCTCCCCCCACACTTCACACATATATACCCCCCCTTCACATATACACCTCCCCCCACACTTCACATATATACCCCCCCACACTTCACATATATACCCCCCCTTCACATATACATCCCTCCCCCCCTTCACATATACACCTGCCCCCACACTTCACACATATATACCTCCCCTTCACATATACACCTCCCCCCCACACTTCACATATATACCCCCCCTTCACATATACATCCCTCCCCCCCACTTCACATATACAACTCAAACATACACAAGTTTTTTTTTTTCCCTTCTTAACTTCTGAGTGCTGGGTTGACAACCCAGCACTTAGCCGAAAGAGCCATGAAGATCGGCTGCGGCACGAATGTTTCCCCTCCCTGCTGCCTTACCTCATTGCTGGGGAGGGGTTACATTCGTGCCGCAGCCGATCCTCATGGCTCTTTCGGCTGAACACTCATACACACGTGTAGCGCGAGGGGGCGGAGCTTGCTGTCTGTCCCCTCGCGCTGCAAAAGACGGATGGCAGCGGCAAGGGGAACGGCACCCGGGCGCCAGGCTCCATTTCCAGGTCGCCATGGCGACCTGGCGCCCGGGGTTTGTCGAGCCCTGGGTTAGAGGATATATTTATACTGTTATATATTATATATATATATATATATATCTCACCCGAAGTCCTGGTCCATGTTATATACACTGGTTAGAGGATATATTTATACTGTTATATATATATATATATATCTCACCCGAAGTCCTGGTCCATGTTATATACACTGGTTAGAGGATATATTTATACTGTTATATATTATATATATATATATCTCACCCGAAGTCCTGGTCCATGTTATATACACTGGTTAGAGGATATATTTATACTGTTATATATTATATATATATATATCTCACCCGAAGTCCTGGTCCATGTTATATACACTGGTTAGAGGATATATTTATACTGTTATATATTATATATATATATATATATATCTCACCCGAAGTCCTGGTCCATGTTATATACACTGGTTAGAGGATATATTTATACTGTTATATATTATATATATATATATATATCTCACCCGAAGTCCTGGTCCATGTTATATACACTGGTTAGAGGATATATTTATACTGTTATATATTATATATATATATCTCTCACCCGAAGTCCTGGTCCATGTTATATACACTGGTTAGAGGATATATTTATACTGTTATATATTATATATATATATATATATCTCACCCGAAGTCCTGGTCCATGTTATATACACTGGTTAGAGGATATATTTATACTGTTATATATTATATATATATATATCTCTCACCCGAAGTCCTGGTCCATGTTATATACACTGGTTAGAGGATATATTTATACTGTTATATATTATATATATATATATATATATATATATATATCTCACCCGAAGTCCTGGTCCATGTTATATACACTGGTTAGAGGATATATTTATACTGTTATATATTATATATATATATCTCACCCGAAGTCCTGGTCCATGTTACATACACTGGTTAGAGGATATATTTATACTGTTATATATTATATATATATATATATATCTCTCACCCGAAGTCCTGGTCCATGTTATATACACTGGTTAGAGGATATATTTATACTGTTATATAT